>CAUYQV010076037.1:0-16942 GCA_963574575.1 Galagoides demidoff
TCGCTACCTACTCTTTCCCCCCCCCCCTCCCCCCCCCCCCCCCCCCCCCCCCCCCCCCCCCCCCCCCCCCCCCCCCCCCCCCCACCATGGATGGTCCTCTTTTGTTGAGACAGTGGCTCCACGATGTGACGACCAGTGTCACCGACCCTTGCGGTGTAATCTCTTTTTCTTGTGGTGCTGATGTGTTCACAGACACACAGGGGGAGTCAATATAGTCGAGGGCCAAGTTGATATTTTGAGCCTTCGTCCTGCAGTTGATTGTTCCAGCCATTCACGTTCACCTCCATGACAGGGGAGGGCACCGAGGTCCTCGGCTCTCTGATGACTCCATGCTCCGATGCTGTTCTATGCAGCAACAGACTTACTGGCTTTTTAGAAGCAGACTAGCCCCTTGCAATGGTCCTGCAGACCGGGGGCTGGTGACACGGCCAGGATATTCTGCTCCCTTCCTTTTTTCTCCCACCCTATAATTATTTCCTCAGTATTTCTGGCTGGAATAATGGAGCCTTTCAAAAATGATTTTTTCCCCAGAGAGATGCTAGAAAGGTTTAAAGACTCTTAGAGATACAAGGACAAAGGAATTTATTGGAGCTAAGTCTATTACTTTCTCATGTGACAATCATGTTATAAGCACTTAACTGTATAGCAGGTCCTGAGCTGAGATGTGGGGCAGGAGGAGGACTCGCATGTGATCCCTGCTGTCCATGAACCCACGACCCAGTGGAAGAGCTGCACGTGGGCTGAATGACTCGTGCAGATATCAAAATGGCATGTGTTTCTTCCCATACACAGGCAGGAAAATATTTTTTCCCTAGACCCGTGTGGTGGTTAAATGCAATTCTTTATATCTGGGCCACATTTGTGTAGGTCTCAACATCTGTCAAAGAATGAGTACAAATCATCCTTACTGGTTCTAAAACTGACCTAAGGCTTTCATCAGGTGGTTAATCTTTCACAGTAACTGCTTTGGAAGTGATGATACAAAGTCTCAGCTTCGTTGGAAGTCATTTTGTTTTTCCCTCCCAAGTTGGATGCCGGGCGAATGGAGCGTGTGCAGCAAGTCCTGCGCCGGGGGCCAGCAGAGCCGGAAGATCCAGTGTGTACAAAAGAGACCCTTCCAGAAGGAGGAAGCGGTGGTGCATTCCCTCTGCCCAGTGAGCACGCCCACTCAGGTTCAAGGTTGCAACAGCCACCCCTGCCCTCCAGAATGGAGCCTCGGGCCCTGGTCTCAGGTAACTGGGAGAGACTTCATTCCCCATGGAAGGTGTAGGTGGTGGACTCGCAGGTGTCCTTTGCTCCCTGAGAGGCTCTCACCTGAGTTAATGTGGTCATGCCTAAGATCTGCGTTGTACCTGATGTTTTTAGTGATTCTTATGAAACCTGAAGTTTGGGAACTCCTGTTCCAGAGCTCAGCACCCTCCTTTACAAGATCCAGAAATCGGAGTGTGGGGCTGGTTAGGTTACACTAGTGAGCCCAGCTGGAGCAGGTTGGCATAGAGACCTGGCAACTGAATTCTCCAGAGCAAGTGGTAAATAGAAAGACTGAGGCATAGAAACTGGACCTTCACCTCTTTCCCGTTGAAGGGGGAAGAATACAGGCAGAGAGGAGTTGGGCATTAATCTGCGAATGTCCCAGTGAAAATCATGAAATTTTAAAGTTGGAAGAGGGACAGAGCTCCCTTTCCTTCACAGCTTCCTTTCAGAACTTCCTTGAAAGCAAAGTCTCTCCATTGGGGAGGTGTTTGCCTTCTGGGGACAGTTTTGATTGTCACAGAGATGGGTGCTACTGGCCTTTAGGAGATGAGAGGTGAATGTCCTTCACAACACGGGAAGGTTCCCACACCAGAGAATTAGTTGATCTAGAAGGTGCTGAAGGTGAAAAGCTCTGCCCCTCAGCGGCATCCCCTGGCCGATGATAGCCCCAGGGATGGCTAAGAAATTTTAGAGAAGGAAAAAAATGGCAAGAGTTTCATCACCGAACTATAAAGCCCCAGGGCAGCCACTGCTCTCATTTCTGCCATGCTTTCCCGTATAGTATTTTATATCCTACAGAGTATTAGTTTCTCATTCAGTTCAGCAATGTCCTACTAAGTCCTTAGGAAAGGTCAGAATGAGCTTTTGTTGTGTTCAGATTAGGGCTGTATCCTGTTAAGGAAATAAGGGGCTAGGAGGAAGAAAGAATGGATCTGGGCTTGCTTAGGCGACTTTCAAAAGAGAGGACGTATTCATTGATAGCAGAGGGCAAATCTAAGTAGTTTATGATGGTGAGTCTGGGTTCTTCCTTTGCAATTCGGGATTTAAAGATTTGTTTGACCCATAATGTGTGATGGGTGTGGATAAAGGTGAACAGGGATTAGGAGTGGGAAATGGACCTCACGAAATGGGCTGTAGGTCATGGTGTCTGTCCCCAATTTCACATGAAACTATTTGAGTATTTTCTTTTGTACTGAAACTAAATGTGTCTTTTTGAGAACTCATTCATGGCCTGGGAGCGGTGGCTCACACCTGTAATCCTAGCACTCTGGGAGGCCCAAGTGGGAGGATTGCTTGAGCTCAGAGATTCAAGACCAGCCTGGGCAAGACTGAGACCCTGTCTCTACTGAAAATAGAAAAATTAGCCAGGTGTTCTGGCAGGTACCTGTACTCTCAGCTACTCAGGAGGTTGAGGCAAGAGGATCACTTGAGCCCAAGAGTTGGAGGTTGCTGTGAGCTGTGATGCAACTGCACTCTACCCAGAGCAAAAGGGTGAGACTCTGTCCCAAAAAGGAAAAAAAAAAAAAAAGAAAGAAAGAAAAGAATGAGTAATATGAAGAGAGTCCTTTGGAACTTGGTATTGTAACCTGTTCTTCTGTTAGCAACCATGTGTCCAAAGACCCTTTGGGAATCAAGTTTAAAGTTATGCCATTGTGAAAAAAATATTGTAGTGCATAAGAATTAACCATGTAGAAACTTCGTGAGTGAGTGAGGCTACATTCATGTCCATGGTCTGGGATCAGATAAACACGTGTGCTCACCCCCACTGCTTACCAGCTATGTGACTGATCTTGCTCAAAGTGACTCTCAGTTGCCCCTTTTATAAAAAGGATAACAGCAATTATCTCGTGCTTATTAGAGAGCTGGGCAGTAGAGGCACTGGTACCCAGGCTATAATGTGTCCCCACGTGGAAGGCATTCAGTGTGCTCTGCTGCCATGGTTTGCTAATTCGTATCATTGCCTCTCTTTGTTCCCATCTCAAGAATGAGAAATCTCATGGCTCCTCTGAACAGGCCGAGAACAGTGCCCCAGTTGGTTGCCTAGTGCCGAGGAGCCCAGGCACGAGGGGCCACATTGTATAAGGGCCTTCAATGGCAGGGATAGTGATACCTCCCTCTAGCTCAAACCGCAGCCTGAAGCCCAGATCTTTTAAGTGATCTTGGCAAACTTAAGTATTTTTCTGAAAGCGAGAAGATGGCATCCTGCCTTCGGTTTCTCAGCGAGAGAGAGAAAGTTGCAAGCCTGAACATTTGTATTGATGCAAACTTATTCACAGTGCTTGAGCACTCTCCCCGGTGGAGTCATGTGCAGCCCACAGTAGCAGGTGCTGGGGCTAAGAACTAAATCCCCTCCAAGCCCATTAATTGCTTTGTGCTTCTACGAATTCTATACATACAGATTTCTGCTGCTATTCTCCTTGTTGGAGACAGTAGAAATCCTCTTTAGCTAGTTGCTCGGGTCCACTCTGCCCTGTGCCAGAGAGAAACACACAGTCTCACCAGTGAGCAGACCACGTTCCATGGTAATGACAATCTGGAAATGTACCCGTGCCTCATCATGAACCTGTCACAGCAGCCACTGGACAGTCAGGAGGTGAAGGCTAATCATGGCAATGTGATAATTGTTTCTGGGCCTTGGGGTGGATTTCTCATGCTGCCAGGGACTTTAAACATTGGAACAAAATTCCCAGTAAACATAAGATTTGCAAACATTATATGAATATGTCCTCAGCATTCACCCCCCAAGAAAATCATCTAAAGCTCACGTGCAAATGACCTCGGGCTCTGTTTCTGCAGTGCTCCAAGACCTGTGGACGAGGAGTGAGGAAGCGAGGCCTGTCCTGCCAGAGCTCTGCCGCAGAGACCCTGCCCGAGAGCCTGTGTGCCGGCCTCCCCAGACCCGAGACTCAGGAGGGCTGCGTGCTGGGACGGTGCCCCAAAAACAACCGGCTGCAGTGGGTCACCTCTGCCTGGAGCGAGGTTGGTGCTTAGATGTGGCTGCAGTGCTGGAGGGTTTTGTTTTTAAATGCTCAGGTCACCTATTAGCATTCAGACTCATAAAGCTGCCACACACAGATCACGTCTATACAAAGTGCCCATTGTTGGATGAAGAAGTGAGGAGGTGAGAATCACCAAACATTGATAATGCGCAGGTCACACCAGGGGCACAAAACTTCATAAAGCATAGGGAGTCCTGTAGGGGAAGTCTGTACTTCCATAGGAAACCTCAGCGTTCACCCCAGCCAGACTTTAGGGAAAATGGATGAGCAGGAGTCGGGGAGAAGGTGTCCTTTACATGACAGACCTGCCCTCAGCGAGGATGGGACTCGGGTGGAGGGAGACCAGACCTTGAGGGCCTTGGGCGGTAAGTTAGAGATATAGCCTGTGAATTCACTGACATTTTGAAGAAATAGAACATCATGTTTTTATTTTAGAGATAGGGGAACTGATGGAAAAAAGCTTAGAAGCAGGGAAGGCCCTGCTGTGTGGATACTGCAGTAATGAAGACAGATGCAGGGGTTTCAGGGAGGGAGGAGATACTGAGTTCCCACAGACTTCAGACGTACGTGGGGTTAGAGCGGAGGAGGATGCGGAGATGCTGCCGAGATTCCTGGATTGGGAAACCAGGTTGACTTCACAGCCCTAGAAAACGTAACAGCAGCAGTTAAGGCCCCAGGGTACAATGGTGATGAGGGAGGTCTCTGCACCTAAGGCATTTACAGACTGGTAACCAGACAGATGCCAACACTGAGGAGGAAAAAAACAACAAGTCAGTAGCTCCTTTTCAGGCACGCCCCTTTGTTCTAGGTGACAAGCAGGTTCATATCAGGCCTGCGGACAGTACAGCAGTTTGTCCATCACTGTTCTTCACACCTGTTTTAAGAGACATTATAGCCTGATGGCTTAACACTTGGGCTTGAATCACACTAACTCTTCAGTACAGGAGGGACTTTTCCCTAGCCAGTGACAGCTCACCCTTGGTTTCCTCATCGTTACAATGGAGCTAACAAGTGCACCCACCCCACAGAATAGTGAGTGGGAAGCTCAGCAGCCTCCTGTGTTGTATATAATATCTACACACAGATCCCAGCTGTACTGGTTTATTCACTTTACCAAGGCCCCATATGGTACCCCATTATACTGTTTAAACCTTTTTGTTTTGGGAGGGGAAGAAGGAGACAGCATTTCATTCTGTCGTCCAGGCTAGAGCGCAGTGGTATCAGCCTAGTTCACAGCAACCTCAAATGCCTGAGTTCAAGTGATCCTCCTGCCTTAGCTCCCAAGTAGCTGGGACTATAGATCTGTTCTATTTGAGAGCTGGGGGTCTCACTCTTGCTCAGGCTGGTCTCAAACTCCTGAGCTAAGGCTGCCTTGGCCTCCCAGAGTGCTAGGATTATAGGTGTGAGCCATGGCGCCCGGCTCTGTCTAAAACTGTTTTAAGAACACGGTCTTATTCCTTCCCCCCCCCCCCGCCCTCCCCCCACCCTCCCCGCCCTTTAACTCTGCATTAGCCTCTTTCTCAGCCAAGCGTAAACATCAGGGGATATTACCTCCTGTACAGTGGTTCTTCCACTCAGCTGTCTCTTCAGCTTTTTCTCCGGGCCCTCCCTCCATGGTTCATATTCCCACCTCTCCAGAGAGGCCTCAGGTCCACCTGGACCCACCGCTGTCTAACCCCAAACCTAGGGATCCCAATGGCCCCTTGATCTCACCTGTCTGCCGTACTTTCTTTTCTGGTGCTAATGAGCTCTGTGACTTGGGGAAAGTCATCCGAATTCTCTGACCTTTGGTTGCCTTACCTGGAGTTCCTCGGGTGTGCCGCTGACCTCCTGCTATCCCAGCCCTCTAACTTCACACGTGTGGTGCCCTCTGTGTCAAGCCGAGCCCTGCCCACTTACTGTGTCCCTTCCTGGCCCTAGTGTTCTGCGACCTGTGGCTTGGGGGTGCGGAAGAGGGAGCTGGAGTGCAGTGAGAAGGCCTTCCAGGGAAAGCTGGTCACGTTTCCGGAGCGGAGATGCCGCAACATTAAGAAACCAAACCTGGCCTTGGAAGAAACCTGTAACCAACGGGCTTGTCCAGCCGGTCCAGTGTACAACACGGCCGGGGGATGGTATTCAGCGCCATGGCAACAGGTAGGCTTATATTCAGAAAAGGAGGCATTGCACACCTGGGTGCTTTGCGTCCACCAATGGCTGTCCAGAATGAAGGACAGCATGTCCTGTGGGCCAGTTACAGGTCTGTAGACCTCCTCTGGGACACCTAGAAAACTGGTATCTGCCCTGTTGCTTTGTTTCTCAGAATGGGATACTATAAAACACTTAGCCCCAGGCCTGTCACGTCCTGCTAAGGTTGGTGCTGTTACTACTAGAGTCATCGCTGTGGGCTTCTGTTTAGAAATGCTGCTCCCAGGCTGTACTCATGGGGTTCTTATGTTTCTGAATAATAATAGCGAGCATCTTTCAAGCCCCTACCAGGCCCTAGGCTAAGTGCCTTACTTTCATTCTTAAGAAATGCAGCTAAAGACACCAGCTTTGAAGCTCATCAGAGGACTCTCGTAAAAAAGACTTGGAGGAAGCTCTGGTCATCCCAGCTTGGTTCTTAGGGGCTAGGATTGGAGTGTGATGTAGGGTCTGAAAGAACAAGATGTCCTCACGAGTCCAGAGCTGTGCCATGGCCCTTCCTATCTTCTACTTTATAGAAAATGTGGTTTGATGACCACCATACAGCTCTGTTTTTCACCCGCTCTCATTTTTCCTTCCCAAAGAGCAGGCAATAAAATTTGCAGAAAATTTAAAGCAAAACAGCAACAAGAAAAACACCCATTTAAAGAGCTGCCTTTTTCCCTGATAATATTTCCATTTTGTTACAAACTATATTAACTTTTCATATGCGAATCTGGAAAAAATTAAGTTGACAATTCTTATTAGTTGCCTCCTTTTTAGAAATTTTGATTGGACAGTGAAACCACTGACTTTTAAGGAGCTCCAAATCCACCCCACCAAGTCAGACTTTGGGCCCTGAGGCTGTAATTCCAGAGCTGCCTCAGCTGGTCAGGGCCTTTTCTGTCCCAATTCTGGACTATCTGCTGCACTATTGCGTCTGCAGAGGTTGTCTGCAATTGTTTAAACACTGGGATGGATCCCTACATACTGTATTTGCTTCTGCGTCTCTATAACCTCTGTTTCTTATGAGTCACTTAGCTGGGGAGACATGCGCCAGATGAAAGGGCTCACCCTGGTTATCAGAGACCCTGATTGAGCTCCTGTGCCTGGCTCTGGCCACTCTGTGTGTCAGCAGCAGGCATCGTGGTGACATTGCTGACCTCAGCAAGGAGGCCGTGCAGCTGCCTGGTCTGACTTCCTCCTTTTCCCCCCTCTGCAGTGCACTGTCACCTGCGGGGGAGGGGTCCAGACGCGCTCTGTTCACTGTGTTCTACAAGGCCGGCCTTCCTCCACGTGTCCCCTGCGTCAGAAACCCCCGGTGCTGCGAGCCTGCAATACAAACTTTTGTCCGACTCCTGAAAAGAGAGGTAAGGGGCATCACACACTAGTCAATTTGACTGTGTGTAGGGAATTTTCCAAAAGCCCTCTTTATTTGGCTCTACGGCACACACAACTGTATGATCATTGTGCACCAAAATGCTCCTGTTTGCCAGCTTTTAAATACTGCCAGCTCTGGTGGCTCACGCCTGTAATCCCACCACTCTGGGAGGCCATTAGAACACCTGAGCTCAGGAGTTTGAAACCAGCCAGAGCAAAGAGTGAGACCCTGTCTCTACTAAAAATAGAAAAACTAGCCGGGCATGGTGGTGGGCAACTGTAGTCCCAGCTACTCAGGAGGGAGCATGAGGCAGCAGGATTACTTGAGCTCAAGAGTTTGAGGTTGTTGTGAGCTATGAGGCCATAGCGCTCTACTGCGGGTAACAGAGTAAGACTGTCTCAAGATAAATGCTTATTGAACAAACAAGTAAAAATGTAACCACTGTGTGAGCTGTACCACGTGTACTAGTCCAGCTTATTTTAAAGTAATCTGACAAACACCAGGAAATATTTTCCAGCCTAATCCAGTTTCCTTGTGCTCATTTTCTAGTGGGGTTTTCAAGACTGTTAGACCATAACTTTGGAATGGATATGGACAGGCAGAGAGTATCTGCTTTTTTTCCCCCCCCCTATCATCCTGGGTACAGTGCCATGGCATCAGAGCTCACAGCAACCTCAAACTCTTGGGTTCAAGTGATCCTCTTGAAGAGCTGGGATTACAGATGCCCGGCTAGTTTTTCTGTCTCACCAGCTCAGGCTGGTCTCGAACTCCTGAGCTCAAGCAATTCCCCACCTCGGCCTCCCAGAGCACAAACCACAGGTGCAAACCACTTTGCCCAGCCGTGTAGCTACTGATAGCCTTAGCTCTAGGCTGGGCCATCTGTTTTCCTTCTCTGCCGTTTCCTACCTTATCTGAGACTTGCACGATAGTTGTAGCAGTTGCTCAGAGCCCGATGATCTCGAGTCCTTTCTGGAATGCTCCCTAGTGAAGAAACGTACCTTTTTGAGCAAGGGAGTCAGTTCGTCCAGTTCCTCCATCCTCCTTTCCTCACCATCATTTAGTCAGATGGCCACAGACTGGAAGGTCGCAAAGTGCAGGCTCCTCAGGAAGGACAACGGCCCCCTGTGAAAACTGCTCAGCAGTACCTGCTGGCAGGCGGGAGGAGAGCCCAGCTGCAGTGAGGACCAAGACAACATCAGTCTTACTTCTTGTTCATCCAGCATCCAATACCGCACCTGGCACACAGCAGGTGCTCAATCTGTGCTGTACGAATGTAGCAAAGTGCCCTGCATGCAAAGTCTTTAGCCCCAGAAGAAGGCCTGGTGCTTAAGGATGTGTCCCAGAGGAAGAAGACTAAGTGTGTTGGCAGTGTCACTTATCCAAATGAGGGGGACTCACGGGAGCATACAAAGAAAGGCTCTTAAAAGACCAGGCTTCCTGACTTGCTAAGGTCTCTTTTTGGCGGGGCAATGGCATGTTGAAACGACTGCCCTGTGAGTCCTCCTCCTGTGCCACTCTACAGAGTGACCCCTAGAAAGTCCTTTGAGTGTCTTTTCTGGCTGTGAGTAGTGAACATGCCCATGGTGACACAAGAAGGAGGATTCAATTCTTGGACTTGTCTCTGAGACTCCCTCTTTGGGCAAGGCCCTCTGCTAGGTACTGTGGGTGTATCAGGGATCCAGCCCTCCCCGCAAGGATCTTACCTTTGAGGCTTGGTGCCTATGGCTCAATCGGCTAAGGCATTAGCCACGTACACCTAAGGTGGCGGGTTCGAATCCCCAGCCCGGGCCTGCCAAACAACAATGATGGCTGCAACCCCAAAATAGCCGGGTGTTGTGGCGGGCACCTGTGGTCCCAGCAACTTGGGAGGCTGAGGCAGGAGACTCGCTTAAGCCCAAGAATTGGAGGTTGCTATGAGCTGTGATGCCATGGTACTCTACCCAGGGGATAGCTTGAGACTCCATCTCAAAAAAAAAAAAAGGATCTTACCTTTGGGTGGAAGTTTGCAGCCATTGCAGTCACTCCAACAAGCTGATTCTGCCCAGGCTGGTGTCATCCTGTCTGCTAGGACAGCCAGGCAGGTCCATGTTCCTCCAGGCCCACCTGGCTCCAGACATTCACCTATGCCATGAGCACTGTTAGATGCCCTATCTGATCTCTACCTTGAGAAACAATCCCTGTGGCTTTGACCTATGAATATATTATCAAAGGCCCTAGGTAGTGATACCACCCAGAGACTTGTCCTGGAACAGTGGTTCTTAACCTGTGGGTCGTGACCTACAGGAACTATAATAAAGGGCCACGGCATTAGGAAGGTTGAGAACTACTGTCCTGGAAGATGCCTGTGCTACAGACAAGTGGAATTAAGACCAGGCATGTCTTTAGATGGGCAGCTTTGTGTGATGGAAGGAGTAAGGACTCTGACACTAGTGAAGGAGCTTTGGGCAAGTTTTTAACTTTCTGAGTTCTTTTTTAACACTTAGTACTTACTGTGAAGCAGGACTCATTCTGGTGTCTGATTACAGAGAAAGGTACAAAATTCTGGCAGACATTTTGTTTCTAGATTGACAAACCAACCAATCGTCTACAATGTCAGATGATAAGGGAGCAGGAAGTTCCATTAAAGCAGGGTGTACAGAAAGGACGATTGGAGGTAAAGTGGAGGAGGAAGGAAAACCAGTTTAGACAGAAAGGTCAGGCCACCCAGTGATGTAATAGTTACATAAGGAAAGGGGGAAGATGAGGCACACAGGTGCCCAGGACAGCTTGAAATAGACCTCACAAGGTCAAGAGTGGGTTAGACAACCTGAAAGTGGGCCCTTCTCCCTCAGTGTAAGGACTCCAGATTTGACCCTGACTGGGCAGGCGCAGGAGGTTCTGGCTTGCAAGGCTACCCTGGCAGTTACGGGTGAGAGTCTCAGTTGCCTGGAGCAGAACGGGGGCTTGTGGACTCTTTGTCAGCAGACGGCTGAGGACAGTGATGGGAGTAAGACAAGGTTGGGTGCTGGGTGGACTGAGCCAGTGATATCTGTTGAGCATTTCCATGGAGGATGTGAGGCAAAGAAAGGACTCCTAGGGCACTGAGTCATTTTTAAAAGCATAAATCAAGTGTCTAACTCACAGCAGGCAGCTGATCACCCTGCTGTTAGTCATCATCATGATAATCAGAGTGCTCACACTGATAACACAGGGGGTGGGGCAGGGGAACCCTGTACTGGCCTGGTCATCTATGGTAATGACTGCCAGTGACTCCACTGGGATACATGGGTAGGGAGGGTTTGGGACAGAGGCGTGACAGGAACTATGTTCTAAAAGGAGCACAAAGGCTACTGTGAGAAGCGGGGAGAGGGAGTTAGGCAAAAGACTCAAGGCTTGGGGAAGAAAGGTAGAGCAGCAGGAGAGCTGAGAGTCTTGCATGCCACGTCCAAAGGCACAATGGAAAGTCACCAGTGGAAAGGCACCATGAAATTGGCAAGGGACCATGATTGGGTGCCTGGAGGGACAAGGGGGTTGGTGGAATCAAAGCTAGAGGCAGCTTAAGGCTTGCACAGGAGAAAGAAAAAAACAATTGCTGATGTCCAGGGTCCTGCTTCCAATAAATAACCACATCTATCCTCTTGACTAGCAACCAAAGAAATTGTCAATAGAAAAGATTGGTGTGGTCTTGCCTTCATCCTTCTGCAACCTGGCTGTGAGACTGATTTAGGCCTCTGAAGAACACTGGAAGCAGGTCTCACGTTCGGGTGTCTTGACTCTCAATAGTATTAGGCCTCTCCATCCCCCAAATATCATTCATGGACGAGCACCATCAACAGCCCTGGGGACCCATTAGGCCCCACCCCCAGGTGAATCATAGGGCCCCAGACCTTCTGATTGAGAAACAGTGGTGTCTCCCGAGCCATGTAGGGAGAATCAAACATTGATCATGGACTAGAGAAGACTTTTTTCCCCCCACGAACATCCATTAAATGGTTGCAGCCCCTTCAGATTATCTTAATCCTGCCCCGCCTTACTCCCCTCCCCAAGTCCTTAAAGACCTGTGGGGTCTCAAAGACCTCATGGGGGCGCACAGGGTAGCTGGGCCCAATGTCTTTCTTCTCACCTTAACCAAAGGCTGACAGCCGTAGCTAACGTGCGGGTTGTGTTTTCTTATTTTAGAGGATCCCTCCTGCGTAGATTTCTTTGCCTGGTGTCACCTCGTGCCTCAGCATGGTGTCTGCAACCACAAATTTTACGGTAAACAGTGCTGCAGGGCGTGCACGAGGAAGAGCTGACCTCCGTGTTCCCCTCCACACCCCGGGGCCAGGGCCTTTCTGCCTCTGCAGGGACCAGCCACCTTTGAATGCAGAAGCTGAGCTCCCCAAATCCCTTGGGAGCCGCAGCCATGTCAAGGAGCCCGGCTCTGAGGACACAGCTTGCCACCAGGCACCTTTTTCATTTCCCTGAAGCACATGGTACCTTGAAGCACTTGAAACGAGGAAGCGAGGACAAATCTGACTTTGAAAAACAAATCTTTGGTTTGCACTGTCACACGAAAGAAGTGGTGAATCACGCTGAGTTCAGTCTAATTTGGGTTTTGGCCAAGCGAGCATCACCTCAACTGTGTGGTTTTGAACCTCAAAGCAAAGACATCTGGTTTGAACATGGTCCTTGAAGACTTCAGGTTAGAGAGCGACCCGGAGCGGTCAGATGTGGCTGGCACACCTCGCCCAACTGTGGCATGGACTTCACAGGTGGGTGAACACCCAACCCGGGAAGCAGCCAAATGGTGCTCACAACTAAGCTTGCTGCTGGACTGGCAAGCTTCACGTCCTGTTTCTTTAGTGTGTGTGTGTTTCTTATTTTGTTTAAAGTATATTCTGCTTCTAGAGTCTTCAAGACTGAGATGAACAACTTGAAAAGTATTCCAAGGAATATTGTGACTGTAGGGCAACACAGACCATTTAAGATCTCCGTGGGACTGCCATTCATGTTCAAGACCCCAAAAAACTCACGTCAAATGTTGGGGCCCTCTTCTCATCAACCTCATAACTTTTGGTGCTTGCTGAACCAGTCCACGCCTGGGAGGGCCAGAGCCTGCTCTTGGGGAATGAGAATGGGCAAAATGTTTATTTCTGGTGGAATAAATAAAGCTAGGAGGTCATTTATGAAAGTGACCCATCCATGGTATCAGAGCTGCTTGGAAAATTAGAGAGCCCTTGTGGCTTTCTCCTACCACCTGACATGTTTAAATTTGCCCTGGGATTCAGGTACCAAGAGAGAAACAGTGGCAAGAGAAGAATCCCCTTGTCTTCTTGCACCATTAATATTAATAAACCATGGTAGACCAGGACTCTTCCCCGAGTAAGTGTTTTATAGTCTTTCAAAGAATATTTTCAGTTATCAGAAGCCAGCTACTGGGAAGCATTACCAAGCATAAAGTTGTTCAGAATTGAAAAAAACACCAGGCTATTTTGCCAAAACCAAAGTCATTTACGCGACTGTGTCCTCCTGTAATTTTTGGAGAAGTGGTTATAAAGGGCGTATTTATGTAATAATTCTCTATTCCTCAACTTTTTTTGCTGAATGTACCCAGTTTTACTTAAAAGAGTCTCCATTCAAGCTGGACGAACCAGCTCAGCAGAACCAGCTAGACAGTGGTTTGTTAAATTTAGGAGCTTCCTTTGTTCTCCTTGTAATTAAAATCATGAGTTCTGGGACATACTCAGAAATGAGGGGGAGGAACTGCTCTCATTTTATCATCAGGAACTAAAAAAACAAAAATGGTTCCATACCCTTGCCCTCTGCAAAACAGCAAGTTGTTTCTTTATATAATTATCCTTATTTTATGGAAAATTAATTTATTAATAGCCTATTATGTGTTCTCACTTGCCTCCTGGAGTAAGTGGTATTAATTTTGAGGAAAAATGTTGAATAAAACCATGGATTATAGAGAAAAGTCAAAATATATGTGTAATATTTAATTATTTTATAAGTTTTATAATAAAGTATTCTGTTTCTTTACCTTTGAAACTTGTTGAGTTCATGAATGATTTAGTGAGAAGCCAGTTATTCCCAATGTAATTTAACTGGAGCACTGTCGATCAAGAATCTAAGAGAGAAACTCAGTTCAATGAAAGATTTGGGACAAAAGGTTGAAACTATTTTTCTGTAGATCATTATACTAAATCTGAGAATGTTGATATACTATCTCTTAAGAGAAACAAGTACTAAGATTTTTTTTTTTTTTTGAGACAGTCTCACTCTGTATCCTGGGTAGAGCACCATGGCATCATCACAGCTCACAGCAACCTCCAACTCTTGGGCTCAAGTGATTCTCTTGCCTCCCAAGTAGCTGAGACTATAGGTGACCACTCCCAGTTAATTTTTCTATTTTTAGTAGAGATGGGGTCTTGCTCAGGCTAGTCTGGAACTTCTGAGCTCAAGCAATCCACCCACCTCAGCTTCCAAGAGTGCTAGGATTATAGGGGTGAGCCATGGTGCCTAGCCAGAAATATGTACTAGGATTTGGGTCACAGAAAACTTGAATCAGGCTTTGTGGTCCACATAGTCTGGAGCTTCAAGTATAATTTAGTTCAATGTAACATCAAAATCCAGTAGTTAGGAACTGGAGTCTGAACATTTTTTTTAAAAAAACTTTTCTGGTCTTGATAAGGCCTTTTTGTACAAAATAATCTCTGCACAACTACATTTCAAGCAAAACAATAGGTATAGAGCCTTTTCACGTACCAAATGCTGACCAGTGCTGCCTCATTTAGAAAATTCTTCTGAACAATGTCTGTACTTACCTGGTTTGCCAAATATGCCAATATACTAGAACTGTCCTCATTTTAAAAGCTGATCAAAGCCTAGAGTCCCAATGATATTTGGTAAACATACATAAGGATTATATTTATAAAAAAATCACAGAGTAGCTTCGTTGGGAGAAAGACAGATTAAACAAGAAAAATCATTACTTACTGATTCTTACATGGAAACCAGAAAGCATCCCATGCTGACACAGAACACGTTTATCTCCTTGGGGAGACACTGACTTATGTTGTTCTACCTTAAGGGACATGGCGTCTAAACATTTATTTATGAAAATTACCTAAGCTAAATTTCTATACATGTACTTTTTCTATTTGAAAGGTATCCTAGTGAAATATTTTTGCAAAAAGGGAAAGGATGGAGGGATGAGACAAGAGAGGGAAAAGAAAAGAGAGAAAAATGAGGAAGCAATTGTGCTCAGGTTTTCCAGATTTTGAACCATTAGACCAATGGAGAATAAGAATGCTGAGCAAAGTAGGGCCAGTGGATCTGAACGTACAGTATTCGTCCTTACAGTTGTGATTAGATATGTGTGTATACATATTCACAAGCATAGCTTTCAGAGGATTTTTATGTGACGTATTGCTTTTTAGAAAATCTAACAAAGAAATTATGGTTAAGAATGGAAAATCGGGGAAAGGTGGGACAAGATGGCTGACTTGGTCACCAGATTGTTTCAGAGAGAAGGAAAACTTTCAGATGGGGAAAAAAAAAAAAGCAAACATAGCTCAGGAGTAATTTTGGGGAAAAGTGACAGAACCTACCAAAGACTACATGGGGGAAAATTACAGAACAGTAAGAGGAGCAGCAAGATTTCAGCAGAGATCAACCCCTGAGTAACCTGGAGTCCCGTGGGAAGGGTTGATGGGTTTTGATTCTCTTCCCCACACACCTCTGGTAGTCAGCAAGCTCCTGAGCTGCTGCAGAGTTTCCCTACCTTCACAAGACTAAGCTACTGCCACCAGTGAACTTGGAGCTTCTTGAAAACAAAGCACAGGGCTGGCAGTCCCCTTGAGGTCGCTCCCAGTCACCACAGACCCCACCTGAGGTGGCAGGCATCATAGGGCTTCTCCATCCATTGTGTGCCTTTTATCCTCCCTGGGGAGCTTCCATGCTTCAGATTTCATGCCAGTGGTCCCCACACAAACATTTCCCAACTCCTTCCCAGATTGCACTGACCATGAGTGGCTGGTGGGTCCTGGGGCTGTGTGTGATCCCAGAGCTTGAACCCTCCAGGTGGGCTGCCTTCTGGGGAGAAAAATGACCCTGAGTTCTTGCTCTCCCTCCAGATTCTTTTTTTTTTTTTTTTTTAGACAGAGTCTCATTATGTCACCCTCATTAGAGTGCCCCAGTGTCACAGCTCACAGCAACCTCAAACTCTTGGCCTTTAAAAGCGATTCTCTTGTGTCAGCCCCGCCCCCAAGTAGCTGAGACTACAGGCGCCCACCACAATGCCTGGCTATCCTCCAGATTCTTTACCTTCTCTCCTCCAACCCACTGCTGCTGAGTGGCACAGGTGACCCAAGGAAAAATTGACCCAAGCCTCTCAGGAGTGGCTGCTTCCTGTCTGTTGGCCCATCCACCACACTGAGGCTACCACATAGAGGGGGCTCTTAAAGACCTGCAGCAGACCAAGGGGGGCTCAAATTCTGCGCTCTCTGCCTGATGGTCCTCCCTGGGACTGTCCCAGCAGAGCAAGGCACACCCTGAAGTGGGGGGACATCAAGCCTGCGTGAGCCCTCCCTGGGCAACTCAGGACCAGCATGCATCTCCCCGGCATCATCAGGGATTGAACATGGGGGACCAGCAGACAGGTCCTGCCACCACAGAGCTCAGTTGTGTTGCCTGGGGGCAAGGAGGAGAGATTTGTGAGGCAATACTGGGAGTGGAGGGTGCTACTGGGCTAGGGTGACCAGACGACCTGATTTTGGCGGGACAGTCCTGCTTTTCAACAATTTGTCCCGCATCCTGTGGCGTTTTAAAAAAGTCCTGATTTTTGGAAAGAATGCACGAATGGGCTGGAGAACAAGAAGGGAATGTACGGTTTTCAACTGCCATATGGTTATTTTGCCAGAATATGAGTTTTATATTATTTTTGTTAATTTTATAATGTTAAACTGTAATAAATAATTGCTGAGAAGTGATTATCTAGAACTGCTATCAAAGTTTGCCTTGGCTCGGCGCCTGTGGCTCATTCGGCTAAGGCACCAGCCACGTACACCTAAGGTGGCGGGTTCGAATCCCCAGCCCGGGCCTGCCAAACAACAATGATGGCTGCAACCAAAAAATGGCCGGGCATTGTGGTGGGCGCCTGTGGTCCCAGCTACTTGGGAGGCGG
>CAUYQV010076039.1:0-34707 GCA_963574575.1 Galagoides demidoff
TTATTTTTTTTTTTGAGACGGAGCCTCAAGCTGTCCTCCTGGGTAGAGTGCCATGGCTTCACAGCTCATAGCAACCTCCAACTCCTGGGTTCAAGCGAGTCTCCTGCCTCCGCCTCCCAAGTAGCTGGGACCACAGGCGCCCGCCACAACGCCCAGCGATTTTTTGGTTGCAGCCATCATTGTTGTTTGGTGGCCCGGGCTGGGGATTAGAACCCGCCACCTTAGGTGTATGTGGCTGGCACCTTAGCCGATTGAGCCACAGGCGCCGAGCTGATCCACTTTTTCAGTGTACTATTAACAGGATCTTTAAAGTCACATTAAATTTGCTCTCTGATTCAGTTTAGTTAATACGGATTTTCTGTTGGCCACTAAAAATCTCATGAATTGGTGAAAATCGTATATGAATGTAACATAGCAAATGATAAAGATGATGCAAAAGGAACAGGTGAATCACAAATGTGATAACATCGAAATTAATTTAGAATTTTGGAAATGCCTTGTTGAAAGAAATGACTCTGTTATGTCTTAAAAGATAATGTAAATGTTTATGATTGTAGTTGAAAATTCATTCCACAGAATGGAGAAATGAGAACAAGGGAAGATGATCTTAGGGCAAATTACAAGAGTAAAATTTATAGGAAAAAATGGTAAATAAAAGAAGAATATTATCAGAAACAATAGGTAAAGATAAAGGATTGTTCTTCATCAATAATTCATACATGAGAAAAGAGTCCTTTTGCTCTCCTCCACTCTGACTGTGTCATTCAAATAACAGAGTCACTAAAATAAGATTTTAAAAATATGTAAATTATTTTGATATTTAACTTGTTAAGCCAGCTAGTCAAGTGAAGGAGTGGCATTAAGAAAAAGCTAAAAGTTTGACTTCTAGAAATGTGAAACTACAAACAATGATAGAAATAATGAGATCTAATTAAGTTTTCAAGATAAGAAACTATAAGAAGATAAAACTCAGATCAATAGACTGTAGGAATAAGTCATTATACATTGCCTTATATGTGCAGATAAAGTTTGGAACTGGTTCAAGTTATCAAAAGGTGATGAAAATTAAAATGTGAAACAAGTTGTTTTATTCAAATGAATGTACACCTAAGTAATTTCCAGTTTTCATAAACGTTCATATGAACCTTTAAATGAATTAAATGAAATAACTCACTTCATTTTCTAGAAATCTGAACTACATCACATTTTTCACTCATTTCATCTTATAATACCCAGAAAATATCCTGAATAAATGTAATGAAATGCATGATTCAAATACACTTGAAAGTAAGTATAAGATACATAATATTTTCATTTTCTGTATATCCATTCTGTTTTCCTAAACAAGGAGAGGAAGTTACCAATCACAAAGGTCATAGCAATAAAATGGGACAGGAGAAGTGAGCATAATCAAATCCCAATTTTTCACAGAACAATTCCTTAAAGTATTAGTTCTGGCAAATTTCTTATCTTTTTCCAGTCATTAGACATAACCTGTACTCTGCCAAATCTTTAGAATGTATGCAGTGTTTTAAATAAACTATCGAGTATGGAACTTGCCATATTAATCCATGAACTAGTCATGTGTATTGTATTTAGTCATTTTTTGATAATTTGGAAAAAGAATTTGTATTTCATAATTAACAATCTATCATCAATAGAACAGAACATCAATATTTTTCTCTGCTATGATAAATTTATTTAAAAAATCATTTAATGATTATGCATTTATTATATAACATGTGTATTGATGTTGTTACAAGCATTGTCTTATATCATTATGCCTTTCATTTTAATTTTCTGTATTTGTTTAACTTTCAGCTTAATTACCTCATTGGTTACATTTAAGTTTTCAGGTCAGATAAGACATCCGTGGGCTTTTTCTTTATTTAATTTGTTTTAGAAGAACAGGTCAAAATTAAATCAATACTACTAGTAATATTAATCTACTAAAAAAAGAGATAATTTAGAAAATATTTCACAATTCTAGTGGCTGTGAAAATTCCTTCTACCATAAAAATTGCTACCCAAATCAATATAAATCTGTCAACGTTCTTACAAGTACTCTTCTAAATTACCTTTATGTAAAAATTAATTTTATTGCCATTATAATATTTGTTATATTTTTGAATAATAAATATAAAATTTTAAAATAAAAAATTAAATCCCCAAATATGCTAAATTCACTGATTATATAAGTATATGTGCATATGTTTGTGTGTATATATACATATATGATAAAACAGAAAACAAGAAATTTATACCTTCTAAAATAAATGCACACATAAAAGTAATTTTCTAAATTTGATTGTCCCTTTCCCAGTAGTGTCATTCACTGAGATGATTTTAGATGTTTTGCATTTAAGCAGCCTACATGCTTTTTTAAATTAATATTTTGAACATGATGAATTATTTTATTAATGGTGATCAAATCTGTCATAAGCTAAAACATATCTTAGAATATATTAAAAGATAATGTTGATTGTAATCTTTGTTAAAAAGATAGCAAAATATAATTTTGAATAGCAAGTTTAATTAAGAACTGGACTTACCTATTTTAAAGCATTTTTCTCTAACCACACAAACTTTTACTAATATTGTCACATACAGCATACAGTAGAAGCTCCATGGTTGACCACCTCCCTGCATGGATGCTCTCCTTATGTTGACTTACCTTTCATAGCCCAGACATGCACCACGTACCTGATCAGTGCAGCAGGCTAGTTCCTTATGTTGGCCCCCTCTGTATGTTGCCCAGTTGTTACAGTCCTTTGGATGGTCACCTTACAGAGGGTTTACTGTTTTGAAAAAAAAAGGGTGACACATCACAATCAGTGCTGGCTAGACATCATTATATTCTCTTACAATTCCATATGCATTGTTTAGAAAAGGGAGTGGGGGGGGCAACAAAAAGACCATTTAAAAATACACAAATTTTCAAAGTGTAGTGACTGTCTAATCTTTAGCAAGTTAATTTAACATAACCAAACAGCTTTAAATCTGTACTGATGAATGCGAGCTTAATTTGGAAAACCACAGCAAACAAAACAAAACAAAAACCTCAAAATGCATAACTTACTCATGAACGCTCATTCTAGACTATGACTATAATTACTTCTTAAAATGGCTATATCACAACTTCAGAATAATTATTTCAGTTTATTATATTTTGAGAGACTTTGAAACATGATAATGGGTTACTAGGACGAAATCTGAATGAGGGCTTATTGCTCAAATCGTTCTATAGTGCTGCAGATACAATACAGAAATAATGGAGGTAGGTAGGCATGGATCCAATAATGACCCAACATATTTTCCAATCTGTAGAATTTATAATCTTATGATAAAATAAATACTTAGCAAGTGGTTGTCAATGACAAAAAAAAATTGTGCCATTCAAATACATGATAGGTCAAAAGCAACATAAAAATCAACAAGCCCAGCAAAGCCAAAAGTGTTTTGAATCTCATTTCCTACCCCTACATAAGAAATGATTTGATGTGCAGTCCATAGGTCTATACTGTACGAGGTTAGACTTTTAAGTCAATTTTAGAGGTTATTGGACACAATAAACAGAAGTGCCAGGTTTAAAGCATTGATTTTTCTAAGTCTGTGAAAAGACACATAGTTGCTGTCTGGGGGCTGAAAGATTGTTGGAAACTTTTCTTTCACATGTTTTCCCTTATATCAAGGCTTCAGAGTAGGGAATAGAGTTGAGACAAGTTTTATCCCCTGTGCCACTGCATTCTGTAACTGTAACCACACCGGCTACCAGAGACACATTCTTTGAATAGAAGAGAGTTGAAAACAGGCAGAATTTTCCACTTCTTCTGATGGATTATTTATCCTATAAGATGGACACTGAAAAATGATTGTGATATTGCAACCAGGGTATACAAAATTATTTATGAATATTAGTGATACAAAATTGTAATTTATGTATATAAACTCATAGCATTTCCCATGAGTGCTAATCCAATAAGCAAGCAAGCAAAGCTTATTTCTGTGTTGGGATGCATTTCTACTGCATACTACAAAAGTCTATTTTACTTTCTTCAGAGCATCTATAAACTTAAAAGGTAAATATTGTAAACTAATTCACACATTGCATTTTAAGATATTACCTTGTAAAAGAGTGATTTTGTTTAAACACATAGTATGTACTTCATACTAGCCATATCCATTGCCTAATTCTTATATCAAAATATCTATGTAGATTTCCTTTATCAAATGCTGTTTAATTGAGCATTATACTAAATCCTGTTTTGAGAAAAAAAACAAGAGAGAATATAGGTATTAGATAACAGATGCTAACGCATTCGTTCATTGTAATGTTCACTTTGGTCATATGTAATCTCTACAGCAACTCTGATAGACAGACGAGACAACTAAGCTCAGAAAGATTAAATAACTTGGATAAGGTCACTCATAATAGGGATTTGACTCAACTGCCTTATAGATCATATAACATCCTACTGGGCATTGGGTTGCCAAAAGAAATAGATTTTCAAATATCTAAGATGGAAGATAAAATAAACAAACTCACTTAAAAAGTATAGAGGATCAGTAATAATGTGGCCTTAACTAAGTATCATTCTTGCACGTGTGCTGGGCTGCCTTGATAGCATCACACAGTTCTCTTCATTTACTTTCCAGACACAGAATGGAAACCTTGTTCTTGTTCCCACCATCTTCATGATTATTGAAAATACATTTTCAGTCATAAAAAAAAAAAAAATAAACCTTTTCAGGAGTATCCGCCATGTTAAAACACATCATCTAGAAATAGAAACACATCAATAATACATCAAAAGAGTTATTTCTTGTTTGCTTGCTTGAGAGGTATCTATGTAATCAACTACAAATAATATGGAGACATCTCAGGCATAGTTTAAGATTTTTTTTTTTTTTGAGACAGCATCTCACTCTGTTGCCCTGGCTACAGTCAGACTAGCTCACAGCAACCTCCGTCTCCTGGGCTTAAGTGATCCCATCCTTCTTCCTGAGCTCTAGAGTAGCTGAGACTATAGGCACCAGCCACATGGCCTGGCTAATTTTTTCTATTATTGGTAGTGACAGGTCTCTCTCTTATTCAGGCTGGTCTCCAACTACTGAGCTGAAGGGAAGTTCCCACCTTGGACTCCCAGAGTACTAGGATTACAGACATGAGCCACTACACCCAGCTAAGAATTTATAAAATATAGAATTAGTGTAAAGATAAGATAGTGTCATGTTTTTTACAAAATTCAAGTAAGAGTTTTCTAAAGCTTATCAATCCCGCTCCCTCTTCCCCTATCCCTTTCCATCCTCCACCATCCCCATTTGAATTTAACTGTGTTTTCTCTCCCATGGGTGTGAAGTTGTTCATCAATTGTTTTCATGTTAGTATTGTGTATAATGGATACTTTGATACTTTACTAAGTTCCATTCTTTGATACTTTACTAAGAAGAATGTGCTTCAATTCCGTTCAGGTAAATACAAAAGGTGTCAAGTCTTTTTAGCTCTCACGTATCAGAGAGGTTATGTGACATTTGCCTGTCTGTACCTGGCTCATTCCACTTACCGCGTCCTCCAGGTTTACCCACATTATTGCGATTGCTGGGTTGTCATTCTTTTTTATGGCTGAATAATATTCTGTTGTGTATATATACTAAATTTTCTGCATTATTTCAAAACCTTCAGCGTATAAATGTTTCATTACAGGGATAGATTTTCTGATGCTTGATTCAGAGATATCTGTGTGCCATCACACAGCTAGTCTTCATTGTACCCAGCAGGTTTTTTGCACCTCCCATCCTTCCGCTTACCCCAGCCTTGATTTCCAGTGACTTTTACTTCCCCCTATGCACGTGTGTGCCCCTCTGCTCCTTCCGTTCATTAGAGAGTACACGTGATGTTTGTTTTTTCATTATTGAGATCCTTCACTTAAGATAACCATCTCCAGTTTCAACCAGATTTCTGCAAAAGGCATTAATTTCATTCTTTTATGACCGAGTAGTACAGGTATCACATTTTGTTGATTCACTCATGATTAATGGACATTTGGGTTAATTCCACATCTGTGTAATTGTGAATTGTGCTGCAATAAATATTTTAGTGAAGGTGTCTTTTTTGTTAAATGACTTCTTTTCCTTGGAGTAGGTATGGGATTGATGGAGTGAATGGTTGGTGTAGTTTTAGTTCTTGGGGAAATCTCCACACTCTTCTTGATAGAGATTGCTCTAATTTGCAGTCTCTCCAACAGTGTACAAGCATTCCTTTCTCTCTGGATCCTTACCAGATTCTATTGTTTGGGGACTTCACAGTAAAAACCATTCTAACAGGGGTAAGGTTTTAGTTTTAATTTGCATTCCTAATGATTAGTGATGTTGATCATATTTTCATGTTTTCACTGGCCATTTTCTCTGCCTTTAAACTTCTGTTCACGTCACTTGGTCACTTCTAGAAGTTTCATTGTTGTTGTTATCTTCCTGATTTGTTTGAGTTCTGTATAGATTCTGGACATCAGGCTCTTATGGAATGTATTTTTTGTGAACACTTTCACCCATTTTGAGGATTATCTATTTGCTCTGTTATTTCCTTAGCTATGCAGAAGGTTTTTGTTGTTGTTGTTCTTTGCAGTTTTTGTTGGGGGCTGGGCTTGAACCTGCCACCCTCCACATACCGGTCCAGCACCCTACTCCTTGAGCCATAGGCAATGACCTATACAGAAGTTTTTTTTTATTAAATCCATGTTATTTATTTATTTTTGTTGTTGCTGTCATTGCCTTTGTGGTTCCACCCTAATTTTGCCTAGGTCACTCTTTAGAAGAGTATTTCTTATATTTATTTTTAGAATTCTTATGGTTTTGTGTTTTAAGGTTAAGGCATTTCTCCATCTGGAATGTTGAGAGGCAGAAACCCTGTTTCATTCTTATGCACGTGGCTACCCAGTTATCCCAGATCATTTATTGTAGGGCTTTTCTCCCCAGTGCTTTTGTTGTCTGCTTTGACAGAGATCATATGGCTGTATCTAGATGACTTCATCTTTGGCTTCACTATTCTGTTCTGTTGATCCGTGTCCCCATTTTTGTGACCAATATCATGCTGTTTGGGCTACGATTGCCTTGTAGTATAGTTTGAAGTCTGATAACATGATGCCTTCAGATTTGTTATTTTATTTGAGATTTCTTTGACTTTTCAGGCTCATTTCTGGTTACCTATGAAGTATAGAGTTATTTTCTTTTCTAGATCTGTGAAATATGATATTGGCATTTTGATGAGAGTTGCACTAAACTTATGAATCACTTTGAGTGGTATGAACATTATAAGAATGCTGATCTTACTGATCCATTAGCATGATGCGTTTTTCCATTTGCTCCTGTCATCTGGACTTTCCTTCCTCAGTGCTTCATCTTTCTCCTTGTGGAGATCTTGCCCCTCCTTGGATAAGTATATTCTTTGGGGTTTTTTTGTTCCTGTTGTGATTGGTGTTGAATCTTCCATTTGATTCTCAGGTTGACTGTCATTGGCATATAGGAATGCTACTGATTTGTACATATTGACTTTGTACCCTCAGACTTTGCTGAATTCATTTTATCAATTCCAAGAGTCTTTTAGTGGAATCTTTGGGGGGGAGGTGTAGATATCAGATCCTGTCATCAGCAAAAAAGCAATAGTTAGGCCTCCGCTTTCCTGATTTGGATATTTTTTATTTCTTTCTTGTGGCTGATTATTTTATATCTCAATTGTAAGATTTGTTATGTAATATTGAATAAATTCTCAGTCTAAAAATCCCCCATTCCTGAGGCAAAATCCTCTTGTGTTCTATGTCTGACCCTTGTAAATTCTAAATTTTCTAGAGTGTCTAATGGGAATGGGCACTATTTCAAGCACTGTGACCTCAAATATTTTTGAGGCTCTTTTTTTCTACTTGTGCCAATCATTATCTATCTGAAAAAATGAGGTATACCCTGTCCAGGTCACCAGAGTTCTGTCTTTGTGTAACTCTTTGGTATTTCTGTCTGTAAACTTCAGGCTTTAGTTTTCCCCAGAAACTCAAATCTCCTTAGGTCAGAGAGTGTGTCAGGTTCCACCTGGTTTTCTCATCCCTTTTGTGCACCCTGGAAAACCCCTGATCATAGTAAATTAGAGCATTGGGAGAGATTAACTCAGTTGGCTCCCATCTTCAATGTCATCTAAGTTTTTTGATTCTTTATATTTGGTTGATTATTTTGTTGTTCTTTAAGGATGGGGAGGGCTATTTATGTTTTCTATTATTTCATCTCATCCAGAAACAGAGATTAAACATATTTTGTCTATGAACACAGTAATTACTTTTGATTTTTACTGTTGCATAGGCCTGACACATGACTTTTTATTAGATTAATATCACACACTGGATAATATCACTTTGAAAAACATTGCAAACTAAGGCCTGCAAAAGGTCATCCAGATAGAGCAATAGAATGAATTTATTTTTCACTACCAATTAGCCATTATAAATATTTTGTCACTAGTCAGATGCCAAGAAAGGGGAGACAGCTAAGCAATTTTATTCTGGGGAAATGCTTTGTTTGGCCAGAATGGTTTTTTCCTTTTCTTTACATTGAACTTTAAGGTCCTGGGACAGGTTGTGCACTCTTACCTGGATGTGTGCCTAGCAACCACTCAGCTGCAACATCATATTTCCTTTCTGGGTATCGAAAGCTTTCACAATTGTAACAGTTCTCCCAAAACAATAATGTTCTAAACTTTTCCTTGTCTTGTGTCTGTGCAAAATTTTACACTCTGAGTGTATTCATTAGTACATAAATATGACTAGTGATTTTAAATAGTACTTTCATTTACATTTGAAAATTTTTAAACACATCAAATGAAAAATGGAGTTTTCTCTATTACTGTACTGTCATAGATCAAAATGTAAGTTGCATTTTTGACTTACTTCAATTACCAAGACCAACATTCCTAGTCTCCTTTCACTCACAGGGCTATTAAAATTAACTTCACATATTTGACCCAACTGCATTTTAATTTTATGCAATATATTTAATTTTCCACATATTGTGTGCTACTTATCTCAGGTAAGCCATTTTTATTAAAAACTAAATGCACTAATTAAGAGCCACTGATTGGAATAAGATAAATCCCATGGACTACAAAGGATAATGACAGTTTAGGGGAGAAAATCTCTTTGAATTCTAATTAGAACTTAAGATGTATAAATAAAACAGACTATGTTGCATTTTCCTGATACACAGACTATTTTTTACTGTGTGCATTTCTAACTAGAAAGGCAGATATACCTACTACTCTGATGAAAATAGTTCATCACTTTTGTTAAGTTTACTGCACAGTTTTATAGTAAAGATTATTATACTTTTCAGTTAAGTCTAAACTGTCATTTTAAAATAGTCACCTATTGAGTTATCCACTCTAATAAAATCTACATTTTGAAAAACGTGACCTGAAAATGTATAGCTAATTAGTTCCCACTGCACTTTACCCTAAGTATGATCTTGTTTTATAATTCAAATTCAACTAACATTGTCTACTTATTATATCATTATTATTAATTTAAATATTTTTCATAGTTTGAAAAATATTTTGTATATATTTTTCTGCCACTCTATATCAAAAATACAAATAAAGAATATTACCCTATATAGGCATAAATAAAATAGACTAAAATACACACCCATAAATATGCAATTTCCATTTATGGCCAGGCGTCATGGCGGGCACCTGTAGTCCCAGCTACTTGGGAAGCTGAGACAGGAGACTCACTTGAGCCCAGGAGTTGGAGGTTGCTATGAGCTGTGATGCCATGGCACTCTACCCAGGGGGATAGCCTGAGGCTCTGTCTCAAAAAAAAAAAAAAATTCCATTTAAATGCATAGTCCATGTCTCAAATACATAAGTCATGTTATGAAAGTCTTTCATTTATTTTGTAATATTTTATTTAATTTTTCACTGTATATCACTCACTTAATTTAATATATACACACACAAATGTGATCATTTTTAATTGCTTTGTGAAGTTTCTTCCCTCTTTGGTTTCTTTTTCTCCACTCTAATGTTCTTCTGTTCCTGAAATGAATCCTCCCCTCAGTATCCCTTACATCAATACCAAACATGCAAAGATGCACTTGATAGGCAATCATATGTAGGGATTATTTAATTTTTATCAAACACTTACCTTTATGTCAAACTTAGCTTTACAAAAAATCCTATTTTAATAACTTTAATGCATCTTCTTTGTCTCCAATTTTTATTTTATGCAATATTTTATAGATATTCTTATAAATTGATGGCATAGAATTCAATTTGAAATGCATGCATATTATTATGTTCTACATATGTAGCATAATTCAACTATATAATTCGATTTATTTAATTGTCTTTTTTTGTCAATGGATATTCAATTGTTTTCCTTTCTGGCCACAAACAATAGAGATATATAGTCTTGTATATCTGTCCTTAAATACTGCTACTTATATTTATTTATATAATCAAATAATACTTTCACACAAAATACTTAATAATTAAAACAAAAAAATAATTTTATATTGGAGATTCCTTAAAGATACCACCTTCGTCAAGGGAGTAAAATTATTGTTATTCATAAGACAAATCATATTGTTTTATACCTGATATGATGGAAGGAGAATTTAGCAATATATCCTTGATATGCCTCCTAAATATGAATAGCCAAAGTAAGATTGTTGTAATTTGTCTGTACTTTGGCCTTGAGGTTTCTCACCAAAGTGTGTCTATAAATTTTATCCGTATCCTGCTGGGTCCCAGGGAATGTGGGCATAGATGTTTATAATGGCTTTTTCATGGGTTTCTTCTTTTTCCTAGTGGAAATCCTAACATCCAAGGTGCAGTTTGTTTCAAGTGTCCATCTCACAAAAACGTTATTATACTGGAAGCTGGTCAGTTCTCTAGTTTTTGTCTGGCCTGTGTCTAGTTTGTTCTTGCTAGAGTGGCCAATCTCTGGGAGACCTTTGAGCAGCAGGAAAATTAGATTCAAGTGTTGATTAAGTGAGACATTGAAGAGGATCTCAAGAAAATACATAGAACAAAAGTAGTTTGTCACAGACTTAAGTGAGCAACACACATCACAGGGCCAGCAGGAAGTGGGGCCATCCAGGACATGGCCTCTCCATTAGTAGGTGGGATACAAAAGAGAGAAAAAGAGGGAGGTGCGGGCTCAGGCTTTACTGAGACCTAGGGAATTACCTAGGTCCAAAGGGTGGGTTTAGAGCAGGTAGGCACATGTTCTGTGAGCTCACCCTGTGACTAAGAGGTGTTCCTTGCGACTTATTTTGCATAGGCCATGCAGAACGTGGGGTAAGTGGGCTGAGTGAAGTAGGTTATATCTGCATGTCTTAGAAGAAAGTGGTTGTGTAAGGTAGATGTCTAGATAAAGCAAATACATAGAGGAAAAAGAAGACATCCTGAGAAAAGAAATTATCATGAGTGACTAAGACCTGCTTTTAAGGTAAACACATGCTCAAAGTAAATGCCAACATAAGACTATTTCTAAAAATTTTCTAGAATGATCAAGGGAAAGCATCAAATATTTGTGCATTGAAGGAACACAAAAAATAATTTCTTCCAAAGATTCTGATAATTTATCTGGAGGAAGAAATGAGCATGTGTATTTTTAAAAAACTTTCCATTTGTTATTATTGAGAATTCAGGGTTGAAAATAATTATGTACTGTCAAAAAAAAGGAGAAACTATACTTTTTGTGAAGTCATTTAATTCTCCTTATTTTTCAAAAATGAAAATTTTTACAGTTGGATTTGAACCTATGTGATTTTTGCCAAGGTTTTGAGAGAATTGGTTTTACAATATGTTGAATGCTTTTTCTGCATCTATAAGTTGTTCTGCTAGGTATTAAATTACAATGATTGATTTTTAACTATTACTCATATTCATCTATAATTCGGAGTCTAACAACTTAGGTGAAATTGCCAGCTCTCCTTCACCAAGTGTTTTGCATGTCTGACTATGATCGCGTCAATGATTTTCTCTACTCCCTTTCCAATTTTCTTCAATCTTTCAGTCGTCAGTAACTTTTTAAGTGACAGCCTTAGACATAAACAAAACAAAGTATATAAAAGCTACATGTATCATAAAAGTTTTGAGAAATTCTGAGTTTTGAAATTTTAATGGACTAAAATTATTACTGACTAAACCAAAGAAAAAATGAATAATTTTTTTAGGAAAAAATGCTTCACTCAATGTCATTAAAAATTTGCCCTTGAAGAATGATAGGATTGTATTATTACTCTATAACAGCTGTGTGAGGAGTTTATCATAAATTAGCTTTGCATTTACCTCCATACCAGTAGATGGTGTCATGGACAAGAGTCCAAGGTGATAGGGGAGAAAGATAAAGAACAGGGAATACATTTGTTAGATATGTAGATGTGGTGGTTAAATGTTGCAGGTGAATATTTTGTGGGATAGCGACAGAGAAAACTATGTTGCCCCCTATTCTGGTTGTGTAACTGGTTTGATGGTGGTACTTAATCTCTGAAGATTCTTGTCTTCACATAGGGAGATAGAGAGACTGAGAATGAAAATGTGCCTATAAGAGATCAATGTAGAATATACAATTTTGTTAGATAGATAAAGAAGACATTTCAGCAAACTGAAAAGGTGACCAAACCATGAATAAAACCCTCAGCTGATTCATGAGAATGAAGAAGGTTGTATTTTGAAAAGGATAAAAAATTGGTCAGAACTTTTGAATGCTGATAAGGTGAAATAAGATATAGACAAGAGGGGTTATTATTCAATCATTATATAAACGACAGACCTGAGAGTTCACCTCTAAGATGTTTCACGACCCTGGTTCTGTTCACCTACCAGAATTATCAGGTTCAATTGAGTCAAAGGGAGGACAAGAAACTGGAGTAACGAAAAAAAATGAGGCAGCTCGGATTTCAATATAGCAAAATGGAAGCAATGTTTTTAAGTGAAGAAAAAAAGTCAAGGAAAGCAGAGATAAGCACAGACTTTTCCAAGGAGTGGAAAAGTGTCTCCTTCTTGAGTGAGAAGGGATGCCACACAATGGAATACACCAATAAAAGTACTTTCGTCCCAATTCCTCCTGCATTTGCACATCAGAATTCCCATTTGTTCCCTTAGGCCTTCAGGGAGGCTGTCCTGGTTTCATTGGTTGTGGTTTACCTCAGCGGTCACATAAATCCAATCTTCTTTACTTTATTAACTATTATTTTACTAGTGATGGTATGGCATCTGTCAGTCTTGTGATGTTTGTGACAACCATGGCGTACATGGTTCTGTGACATGGATCCTGATCTTTGTTTTATGTGGGGGATCATTCACGGGCTAAATGTCAGGTGTCACAGGCTAGAAGTTACATTTTGCAGAAACAACGTATACTTGGTTGACTATGTCACATACTCACCGACGTTTCTTGTTTTGTCTCAGGGCTCTTTCTAACTTTCTTGACCAGAAGGCCATAATTCTCCTCTATCTCCTTTTATCTCTCATCTTTCCATTTCTAAACAACTAATAATTCACAAATCCAGCTAAATAAGATAATCAAACTATAGGTCTCAGAAAATTATTCATGCAGAGGTTCTTTGTTTTTAGGACAATACGTAAATTTTTGATCTATTTTGTTATTATTATTTTAAAATCCCAATTTAAATTGCATATAATGCTTTATATATATTATTCCCCTCAGATTGCAAATTGTTATTTGCATAGTACAAGAAGAACCACCTAATCTCTCAGGAAATCTTAAATCCTTAAAAAACATAAAATACTTTTGCTTCCTTCAAAATTCAGGTTCTGTGTAACTTAATATGCAAATAATTTGCCTATCTCAAAATAGTATGAATTCCATGTTTTTCCTAGGAACTTTAATTATGTAGTAGTATTTTGTGGATAGCCACAATATTTTTGGTTTGGTAATTTTCAAATTGCCAGTTAGATCAAACTCATGCTTTATCTATTAACATCCTACAGTCCGCACGTTTGAACAGCCTTGGCTGGCCTTTGAGACCTGCTGCTCGCCTCCATTTTCTATTAAGTGAAAAATGCTGCTCAAACGTGGTTTCTTGACATTGTACATCCTTATAAATATGGTGCAAAGTACCCTCTAAATAACACTGCACCAGTGCCTTAGGCAGGGAGAAAGGTTACCACTCTCTCGCTACAACAGGCCTGAGGAGGGCTTTGGCATTTTTCAAGTAGACTGTTTCCCAGTCACAGAACTGCTGAGCAAGAGCAAAAAACTTCCCAGTGTATCATTTCACTGTTGAAAAATGGAAGAAACAGGCATACAGGAAAAAATTGCGAGTTAAAAACGTTCAGTTAAAAAAAGGAGCTTCTCAATGCTTCCAGGAGAATAGAATAATAGCCTTTGAAAAGCCCTTTTCAATAGCTGTTATGCAACACTGCACTGGCTCAGTCTGCGGAGACACGGGGTCACCACTTTCCTTTTACTATCCATCTCCTCTTTACCACTTTATTGACTTTCTCCTTTCAACTGTCTTAAATATTGAATTCTAATTTCCTTCTTAAAGAAAGATTTCTCATAAAGATTTGCAGACAGTTACACAATTGTTGTTTGAGCAGAATTCTTTATAGTTTATCATTGAACTCACAAAGTACGAACAAGTATTTTGGACCAGACAAGAAAGTCTATTAAGTAAGTGGCTGCCATAATGCTCTTATGGGAAGTTTCTAAATAAAAGTGATAGTGCTGGGGCCATGTTTTGATATGACACCTTTAAAAGCTTCTTACTATTCTGTTACACTTTCTTTGTACTCTATCATTTTCATAAGAACTGCATTTTACAGAATGTACCATGCTGAAATCATGCAAACAAAGAGCATGAGTGGCTTCTAGACAAAGAAATGTAGGTAGGCACATTTTCTTTCGATTTTGAAAAAAAAATCTGTGCTCTCTGGGTTGAAACACTCACATTACATAGCGCGTTGCATTGATGCTGAAATCAGGTGTGAGTAATGTAAGAACAGGAGTTGTGCTTTGACAGAAGATTTTGCATTCATTACCTTTTTTCTAAAGAAAGGTAATGAAGCAGGAAATGGTCAAATAACAAGCAGTTGAATACACAATCATCTCCACTATCCTTTAAACTTGAAGTTCTACAGAAAATAATATGCAGTCCTTTGAATCTCATTATAAATACAGGTAAAATTGTCTCCATTTTTAAAAGAATATCTCTTGAATGACCTTCAGATGTCAGACATTACTCTATAGCTTCCTATAATGCATATAATTTGAGTTTTGAATCACTGATATTAATTCAGACTCAACTAACATAAATGATACATTCATTCTTGGATTTCCTAATATCTATCTCTACGAATGTTTTTATGGGGGCCAGTTAGTTAACTAGAGCTCATATTGTTGACATGCCTCAAAAGTTTAGTGTCAAAGAAAGAAAACCTTTCTCACTTAGGGAAAATATACATGACTAGCTATTAAATAAAAGCTGTCTTTGGTGAAATATAAGCACGTCCCTTATAGCCACAAAGTTAGGTATGAATAAAATGAAATGCATTTTACAATTTCTTTAAATCTAGTATCTTGTCATTCTAAAACTACATTTCACTGAGCTGTTGGGACATTCAGTAATAGTCATGACTGAGGCTTTCTAGTTAGAAATTATACAAACATATAAGGTTTTTACACACCTCTCCCAAGTACATTGATGATTGTACGATTATGGTGATTAGTCCCTACTAATTCCCACTGAGAAGTACATTGTTCCAGTTTAAGTTTCCATCAGATTCTGGCAATCTTCTACTCTGGGGCAATTTATGGGGCTTTGATGACACTAGGAAATTTCTGAGGTCTACTAATCCAAACTTCTGCTCTAAGAGAAATAAGCAAACTTTAATATGACTTCTAGTAGTGTGAAGATGTGTTGCTGGGATGACTCTTTTTGAGTTCCTGTCTAATCTGTCTCTGTCTTGTCTAGCTAATGCTTTAAACAGGCCCCAAGCTCCCTTTCTTAGCACATGTACTAAAAAGGCTGACAATTGTGAATGCCCATCTGAGATATATGTGTAACTCAGGAGCACCTTTCTCAAGGACCCAAAACAAAGTGACAGCAGTTTTCTCTCTTTTAGTTTCCAATTTTTGAGAAAATAGATTTTGCTAATTTTGTCTCTGACTTGAACTTTTTTTTTTTTTCAAAGCATTAATCCTGCCATTTTCTCTCTGAGGAATAGCATTCTGCTGTTAGTAAACTCTGAATTCCTCCTAGATGGCCTCTCAGGTCTATATTACCTTTAGAAACAATGCCCTGTTTTAAACTCTCTATATTTTGTATATTCAAAATAGTATCTGTTCCCTTGAGTTGAAACCTCACAAAATAAACATTAGAAAATATACATATTTTAATCACATACAAAGGTATGTAAATATGTATCATACATACACATAGACATATATGTAATGTAGCTATGTCATATATAATTTATATATATAACCTAAAGAAATGTGTTTATATGTGTAAATATATATTTCTACATATACATACAGATACATTTGTATATACACAATATAAACACCCTTTGTGTTATACAATTCTATATTTATAAAATTATTCAGTTATGATAAATGCACATTGAAAAAGTATTTTGGTTAAAAATGTAAACTAAAGATATTACTATTTTATTAGAATTATCTAGCACTACAAATGCCAGTGAAGTCATTATCAGGGAACATTTTATCATCCAAGCCAAAAACAAAAAATTACCTTTCTATTTTAAATCAGACACATATGGTACTAGCCTTTGTGTGACAATTGTATTCACATTCAGCATTTGCAACACCAGATTGCCAATTACTCAGGAATTAAAAATGACAAGAATTGTAATTTTGAATTAAATATAAGTCAGAGAATTGTCAATCCTGAGTAGGAATTCCATTCACCTGCTTGGAAGTTCACACGGCAATGCCGTGATGTTTAATTCCCTTTTGCAGACCAGGATGGGAACTTTTTTTTTTCCTTCTCCTTTTTCCAAATTTTAATGCTATCATTGAAGCACAGAAGCAATGATTCATGAGTTTCATGGACTATTTCAGCATAGCACTCTGTCATTTTCAAGCTTCTAAAATACTATTTTTTTCATTAAAGGCTATAATAGCTAAGTTTATTACTTGGCCCTTCCTCTCTCATTTAATATGCAAAAATGAAGTATTGCTTAATTGTAAATATGTGGTTCTTCATGCATCTGCATACACACTCATCTATATGTGTATGTGCATTTATTTCCCAACAGATTTATTCAGAAATAATGTAGAACATTAGATATAAAATGTGATGCACATATCTATTTTCATATTTCTGAGTATGAGAATTTGAGTAAATTAGAAAAGCTATTTGATCAGATATTCTCAACTGAACCTTAGATTCTCAAATGAACTATCAAAATACATGATTTTTGGTAAACTGCCAAAATATCAATATATTCAGGTAAGAGATATTAAATACCAGAGGGCAATGAGTTTTATAGGAGTTTCTACAAAGCTTTTGAGTGAAAAATTACCTAACATTTTATTTATTTAATTTATTTATATAAAATAAATAATAATTTGCCTCAAAATATTTCATTATGTCATAAGAAATTCTCCCCACACAATTTGTAAACCACATATTATACCTATAAATAAAAATTCCTTTAAGTCTCCTAATATTCATATAATATTTAATTTTCCCAGTACCCACAAAATTTTCTTAAACTGTTTTTCTTTTATCTTCAATAATATCTAGCCAAGGCTAATATTGGTAATTATGTAACAAGTACCTCTAATTGAACCAGCCATGAGAAATGATAACTTTCAACTTCAAAATAAGTATCAAAATTTCTCATCTGTAACAATTTATTAGTTTTATTGTACTAAGAGAGAAAACCACTTTGACAGAAATTTGGTATGATTTTAAAATAAAGTTAGGAGAGAATATTTGTGAGTTTTTAGGGCCTCATTAAACATCATGAAACTGGAAAGATTTGGCAATTTATGCCATGAATGCTTTGGACTAGTAGGCACAGTGAGGTGAGAATCTTAAAGTGGACCTTCAAGTTGCCACTAGCTCTAAAATGTAACTGATTTTAGTTGACTCACAGCCTTATACTCCAAGGGATAGTGTCTTCTAGAGCAAAAAGCTATATTCCCCCACTCCCACTCCTGTGTACACAGCATAGAGAGAGAAAGGGAAATATGTTGGTTTCAATTCTTAGAAACTTGAGGACCAAAGACAATGAATCTGATATTCAGATTCAAAACTTCTTGGTAGAAAAAATTTTCTGGCTAATTGGATAAAAAAAGCACAAGCCATATGCTGTCTCTAGAAGATATACATAACACTGAAAGACAAATCAAGACAGGGTAGCGGTATGGAAAATAGTATCTCAGGCACATGGAAATCAGAAGAAATGAGGGGTCACAATCTTATTTTCAGATAACAGTAGGGTCAAACCAACTAAAGTTAAGAAAGATAAAGATCGTCATTTCACATTGGTCAAGGGAACAAGACCATAATAGGACATTTCAATTCTAAATGTTTATGCTTAAATGCTTCCAGATTTATGAAAATATATCTAAAATGATTTGAGCAGTATAATATCCTATAACACCATAATAGCTGAGGATTTTAATACCCCTTCAGTTGGACTGAACAGACCATCTAAACAGAAAACTTAGAAACATACAAGGGACTTAAAGGTGACCCTAGAACAAATGGGCTTAACAGACATATATAAAACACACCATCCCAAAGTTAAGAAATATATGTTATTCTTGTCAGCTCATGGAACATATTCCAAAACAGATCCTTTCTAGGTCACAAATCAAACGTCAACAAAATATAAAAAATTGAAATTACACCTTGTATCTTCTCAGACCACAAGCAAATAAAGGTGGAACATAACTCCAAAAAATTTTTCATCTTCACACAAAGGCATGGAAATTAAACAACCTTATGCTGAATGATAGTTGGGTCTAGGAACAGATAAAAGAGGAAATTGTTAAATTCCTTGAACTTAACAGCAATGAAGTTATAAGTTACCAAAACCTGTCAGACACTGCAAAAACAGTCTTAAGAGGGAAATTTGTCACATTAGATGACTACATCCAAAAACAGGGAGAGAGCACATCAGCAACCTAATGAATCATCTTAAGGAAATTGAAAAGGAATATCAATCTGATTCTAAGCCCAGCAGAAGAAAATAAATAACCAAACCAAAATTAAATAATAAATAAATGAAATTGAAAAAATCATACAGAAAATCAATAAATGATACTTTGGTTTTTGGAAAAAAATAGATAAATTCATAAACCTTTGGCCAAATTAACTAGAAATAGAAATGTAAAATCTCTAATAAACTCAGTCAGAAAGGGTAAAGAGTAAATAACAATAGGTACCAATGAGATATAAGAGATTATCTCTGGCTATTACAAGAAACTCTATGCCCAGAAATTTGGAAATTCAAAGGAAATGGACCAATAACTAAAATCACACACTTACACTAGACTTAACCAGTAAGAAATAGATGTCTTAAATAGACCAATATCAAACACTAAAATTGAAGAGAATCACCACGCTCAAAAGCTGGAGTTTGCTGTGAGCTATGATGCCACAGCACTCTACCAAGGGTGACAAAGTGAGACTTTGTCTCTTAAAAAAAAAAGAAAAGAAGAGAAAGGAAAAGAAATAGCAGAAGACATTAAGAAATGGAAAAACATACAATGCTCTTGGCTGAGAAGAATTGACATTAAAATGTCTATACTACCCAAAGCAATCTACAATTCAAAGAAATCCCCATTAAAACACTTACATCACACATTGAAGAACTAGAAATATCAGTTATTCATTTTGTATGGAACCAGAAAAAAAGTGTATAGCTAAGACAATTTTTAGTAATAAAAACAATGCCAGAGGCATCACTCTATCAGATATAAGGTTATTGTACAATTCCACAGTGGTCAAAACAGCATGGTATTGGCACAAAAACAATGAAATGGAGATATGGATCAGAATAGAAAACCAAGAGATGAACCAGTGTTTTATAGCTGTCTGATCTTTGATAAATCAAACAAAAGCATATACTAGAAAAAGAATCCCTATTCAATAAATAGTGCTGGGAGAGTTGGATAACCCCATGTGAAATACTGAAATTGGACCATCGCCTTTCATCACGTACAAAAATTGACTCCAGATAGATAAAAGATTTAAATTTCAGAGATGAAATAATAAAAATCCTGGAAGAAAATGTGGGAAAAACTCTTGAGGATGTTGGCCTGGAGAAAGATTTTATGAAGAAGACTTCTGTGCTAATTGCAACAACAACAAAAATAAACAAATGGAACTTAATTAAACTGAAATGTTTTTGCACAGCTAAGGACACAAAAATAAAGCAAATAAACAACCTTCAGAATGGGAAAAGATATTTGCAAATTATGAATCACACAAAGGTCTGCTAACTATGATCTATAAAGAATTTAAATGATTCAAGAACAAAAAAGAGCAAACAATCCTATCACTAGACAAGAGACATGAATAGTACCTTCTCTGTGGGTGACAGAGGAATGGCTACCAAACTCACGGTAAAATGCTTATCGTCACTAATCTTCAGAGAAATGCAAATTAAAACCACCCTGAGACATCACATCACCCCAGTGAGAATAGCTCACATCACAAAGTCCCAGAGTTGCAAATGGGTGTGCAGAGAGAGAGACACTTTTACACTGTTGGTACGACTGCAAACTAATATAGCCTCTTTGGAAAGAGGTATGGAGAATCCTCAAGGAACTCATATTCGATCTCCCAGTTAACCCTGCAATCCTACTACTAGGTATATACTCAGAAGAAAAAAAGTCATTTTATCATAAAGACATTTGCACTAGACTGTTTATCACAGTTCAATTTATAATCTCCAAGATGTGGAAACAACCTAAAAGCCCATAGATTCAGAAATGGATTAACAAGCTGTGGTATATGTATACCATGGAGCACTTACTCAGCTGTAAGAAAAGATAGTGACTTTATATCTTTTATATTAACCTGGATGGAGTTGAATCAAGTTCTTTTTAGTAAAGTATCACAAGAATGGGAAAGCAAGTATAGAAAGTACTCAATTTGATTATGAAGGCAGTAGATAATCTAACACATGCCCACATAGGAGAAAAACTTAATTCTATTCAAGTTTGAGGGAGGAGACATTAGGGAGAAAGGGGGAGATTGGTGTGCTCCTTCTTAGAGGGCACAACATATAAGAAATATATGAAATATAAGAAAGTTAGGGGTGTATGGAACACCTATTTGGTTTGAGATACCACGACTTACCTAGAAAAATTAAAAAAAAAAAATGTGATCTGGTTGTTTGTATCCTCACAGTAACCTGAATTTAAAAAAAAAAAAAAACCAAACAAAAAAAAAACATACTGACTTGGTGCCTATAGCACAGTGGTTATGGTGCTGGACACATGTACTGAGGGTGGCAGGTTCAAACCCTGCCCTGGCCAGTTAAACAATAATGACAACTATAACAAAAAATAGCTGGGCATTGTGGTGGGCACCTGTAGTCCCAGCCACTTGGGAGGCCGAGGCAAGGAATAGCTTAAGCCCAAGAGTTTGAGGTTGCTGTGAGCCGTGATGCCGCAGCACTCTACCGAGAGCAACATAGTCAGACTTTGTCTCAAAAAAAAAACAAACAAAAAATACATCTAATAAATGTTAATTAAATGCCTGACATAGAGTGGTGGCTATAAAGGCACTGGGACAACCAGCTGCAGAAAATCTCAATTGTATGGACTAATGTAAGATTCATCCATTCTTTTTGCTTAGAGATAGTTTATCTACATTTTATTTAATTTTGTATTTAATTTTATTTTATCTCATTCCTGTTACTATGAGTTCTAGTTGTACCCCAGGGCACACAGAATTTTCTGGCTTTGTCCAGCACCTTAAAGTTATGCCTTTTTGCAATTTTGTTGTGGCAGTGGTTGTTTTCAGTAGAGGAAATGATCGTTGAGCAAGGCTCTAACTATCCTCTTCTCAGGCCACAATCCCAGATGAATGTTTACTCTGTTTAGAATCTTTCTCAGACCTGGAGAAATTCCACTGTGATGAGACTGAAGGGAGATACAGATTCTTGGCATGTCTGTAGCAGCAAAGGCTCTTCCTCCTCGCTCAACTTTCAGAAATTCATTAGAAAAATTCTGTGTCTTGGTTTACCATTTTTGCAAGTTGTGTCTTCTAACTAGTGTTTTATATTTCAATGAAGTTTCCTTTATTCTTTTTGGAGTGTGTGATTTGTATGACGTAAGTAATCTTTGCTTATACCAAAGTCATAAAAATGACAACCTATCACATCGCCACTATTCTCTAACTTTACATTTTAGGTTTAAGTATTTACACATTTCAATAATTTTATGTATTGTGTCAGGGAAGCATGGAGATTAATTTTCTATATAAACATCCATTGTCACTTGTTGAGATCACTGTTATTCCCTAGTTGAATATCCTTGATAAATACCTGTGGTTGTAAACAAAGTGTCACAAGATGGGTAGCTTAAACAACAGAAGTTTATTGCCCCCACAATTCTAGATGCCGGAAGTCTGAAATCAAGTTGCCAGCAGAGTCAGAGTCTGTTAACTGAGTCTGGGAAGAAGAATACCTTTCATGTCTCTCTGCTATCTTTGGAAGCGTCAGACATTCTTTGATTTTTAGATGATGTCCTCCCTGTGTGTTCACAAAATCTCTTTTTATCAATCTACCTGTGTGTCCAAGTTTCTTCTTTTTGTAAGAGGACAATCATATTAAATCAGGATCTCATCTTAACTAGAGTATCAACAAACGTGGAGCTCTATTTCCAAAAAAGTCACATCAATAGGTATATGAGGATTAGGACTTCAACAGCTTTTTAGGACAATACAATTCAAACTTCGTATGTGTTGGTCTGTTTTAAAACTCAGTATTATGTGCCTTTATGTTTATTCTTTTTTTTCCCCATTCCAATTTCCTTTATTATTTCTTATAGCATAACTGTGTACAACACAATGTCTACTTTCCTGTAGCTTCTCAATAATTACTGATTTAAATTGACATAAATTTTAGAATCAGGTTGTCAAGTTCCATATCATACACATGCATGCATACACACACACACATCACAGCTAGATTTTCATTTTAATTACATTAATAGCACAGACACATTTAGAGATAACTATTACTTAATATTAAGTTTTTCAAATTGAAGGTAAACAATATATCCTTATTTATTTTGCTTTTTTAAAAAACTTTTTTCTCAAAATATCTTTGTTTCCAATGTTTAGATTACAGTGCCTGAAAATTGTTTTACACTTCTTTCTTTAAAAGATAAATCTAATATTCTCTTGAATATTTACCATGTAAATAAAGAAAAGGTGTATAAAGGTATCTTCTTTGATTTATACTTTTGTGTAGCCCTAGTGAATTCTACACATCAGGAGAGACGCTGATGGAGAAATAAAAATGAGGCCACTCTTGAATTCCTGATCCCTGGAAACCAAAAAGAAAACAAAGGTATATTGCACTTAATGCCATAAAGTTTTAAAGCGTTTTGTCATACTACAACAAATAACTCATCACAGGTCCTGAACACAGTTGTTAAATATTATCTTTACATTTTCATATTTTTGATACTATTTTAAATAGTATTTTAAGTTTAAATTGTTCATTTTTTTTGAAGTGATTTTGTATCCATATCTATGAGAAATATTGTTTGTTAGTTTTCTTCTTATAATGACTGTGTTTTGGCCAACAGGGGAATTCTGGCATCAGTTTGGAAGTATTTCTTCATTTTCAATTTTGGAGAGAATTTGCATAAGATTAGTATTATTTGTTTTTTACTGCTTAATACAATTTATGAGTGGGGCCATCTGTGCCTGAAGTTGTTTTGAGGGAAAGCCTTTGATCACTATTTTAATTTCTTTAATCTAATCAATTGGATGAGTACAGTAAAAGTGATATGACTAATTTTCCTTATTTTTCAGTAATATTTTTATTGAATCCAAAATTCTTTACCTGGCATTTTCTTGCTTTTGTTTCTTCTTTGGGACTTTTAACAATTACATTGTATTCTGTTCTGTTACATATGGTCTCATAGTGTGTGAAGTTCAATTTTTGTTCCTCTGTATATTCTTTCTCTCTTTTGGATGCCTTTAAGATCTCTTTTCCTTCATCACTGATTTTCAACATTTAGAGGTAATGTAACTAGGTATAATCTTCTTTATGTTTTACCTTTAGATTTTGTGGAGCATCTAAGATTGTGGATTTATAATTATTAACCAATTTTGAAAACATTTAGCCATTATTTTTTCATAAAGCTTTCTAGATTTTTTATTTTTGTTGTTGTTGTTGTTTGTTTTGTTTTACAGTTCAGGGTGAATATCCAGTCCGGTTTACTCTACCATGGCCAAGAGAAAAATTATTATTATTGTAGCACAGATAAGCCATTTCTAAGAGGAGCCAAATTAGGGAGAAGTCTCAATGTTAGCTATTACAAATTGATTTTTATTTATGGTAAAAATAAATTCTATCTCCATTCTGGCTTAAAAATATCACTTTTAATAACATCAGTGCTTCTTGCAAAATTATGTCATAAATGTTAATTATTCATATTGAATTTTGATATCAAAGGTATTATTTGTTTCAACAGTATGGTATATAAACAAAAGGTGTGAAAACCCCAAAAGCAGAATAAGAGGGGAAAAAAAAAGAAACTTGATAGCCATTTTAAGAATCACTCAAAAAACATTATAATTATATTTCCCAGGGTTTAGACTCAGAAAAATTTGCCTTCATTCTATGTTAAGAAAGAGGTTAAAGGATGCATGTAAACAAAAAAGTAATAATGCTGCACTTTGTTGTGGTATATCAGCTTGGAAACATCAGTCCTGTGGAGTTAGGTAATTTACAGATGTGGATTCAGAAACATGTTTTTCTTTACATTTTCAAAAGAACATCAGTTCCCTTAATTAATTTCATTAGTGAAGTAAAATAACAATGCATTCCATGTGTGATATTTTACATGCTGTAAATGGAAACTATAACACATTCTTTCTCAGTCTTTGATGATGACAGTAGAAGTTTATTCACCAACAACACAAGGGTCAAAATCCAATATTAGCTGCAAATAACTCAAAGTTTCATTATCATAGCAGGAGAAGCTGAGGAAGACTGAGATATATTAGTGATTTGAATTTGACAAATAATACAAATTTTGAACCTTAGAATGAGTTTTTTTTAATTATAAAAATGACACCAATATAATCATCCTATAATAAAGATTTTGATTTATAGACAAATACATAGATGAACCAGAGCAGGTGATGTTTACATACATAGCCTTTCTATATTCCAAAATTATTTAAAGTTCTCCATCACATTTATTCTGTCTCAGACTGTTAATGTGACATTAGTATATTTTACATGAGATTTCTAAAACTGAGTTGCATTAAGAACAGTAATGAATGTAGGATTGAGCCATTCATTTTTGTATCTAAACATTCTTGAACACATTCACATCTACATTGGAGGTGTCCAATCCATGGCTCTCAGGTGTCATGTGGCCCAAAACAAAACAATAAAATTACCTAAGACACTAGGAGATTTTTGTGTGTATGTGTGATTTTTTTTGTGGCATTCGATTGCACAATTCTTGAGTATTGACTTGGTAGACAACAATGTTGTGAAATGCTCATCAATGCTGTCATCAGAAGAGGTCTCCAGATGGCCAAAGTAGTACCATAGTGATGAAAGTGACCATAGTGATATCCAGTAATGAGCTGCACAGCACTTGTTCTAGAATGAGTTTTGAGCTTAACTTTCTAACCTCATATACTTATTTAGGTTGTATGCAATGTTTCAGTTTGAACATTGTTTTTCAGTTATAAAGGAAATTATCCATTCCAGAGGGTGATTGACATGTGGATATTATTTGGGGTCTTCCCTTCACAGCATATTAACCAAACAGCATCTGGTGCCAGTGGCTATTTAGAAAAGTTCATCTGCTCCATAAGAAAAGAGACACTCATTTCACAACATGAGTCATGCAGCTATTCCTAGCCATTTTATTTCCTTGTACAATCCAAAACACTGCTGGGACATGTCTCAGAAAAAGAATTATCATTGCCTATAATTAGTCATTTAATGTACTGACTCATAGGAAGTTTTTGGACATCCAAAGCATCAATGAGTCAATTATATTTCTAATCTTTATAACTGCTACAAAAACAGTGCTGCTGAGAGTCATTACTCTTGATTAATGGCCAAGTATATTTTTTAGAAGGAAGAGCCTACATCTCTCTTTGATTTCTAACTGCATGCACATATGCCAGTAGTCACTGAGAGTTTATTCTGCTGGACATTTGAGACATGTGGGCTGCATTTTTATAGCTAATTGAGACAGAAAATCTTTTCAGTGTCTATATATTCTACAGAGCGAGGCAACAAAGAGGACAATTTACAATTGGCAACCCTTCTAAACCTTCCTTATTTGTGCCTTCCCAAAATGATTTATCTTAGTGGAATCTATAGTACCAGGAGTTTCAGTTCCCATAAGTAACACTTTCAAAATGAAATCATTTCTATTCTAACTATTCTATTCCACACCTTCTATACCCATAAATTTGCCAAAACAAATTTTGGAAAACGTGTGACTCTCTACTACATTGCCTATATCCCCCAAACTGACAGTATTTGGCTAACATTGCATCCTTCAATTCTCATTCGTATTAAAATGCTCTACTACTGGCTTTGTAATAGCAAATGAGGCTTGCAGAAAACTCCATCCAGAGAGTCATGTTCTTCTGTAAATGTGACAATCACCCCCATTTGGGTACTGATTCATTTGGCCTTCATATGGATAATTAAGAACCACAGACCTGTGGTAATCACCCAACCACATGGCATTCTGAAAATTTTCACATCCTATTTAAAGTATACCAATTAAATTAAAGATTTATTTTCAAAAGCTTGGTTTAAATCAAAAGTGCTATTTTTTTAAATTTACACTTAAATATTGAAATCAGCTACCATATTGTGTCTTAGTCAAGTATCATAATCAGTCATAATGTAATAATAGTGTCAATTAATAGTTTAGTTCGGACTCATGTTACTATTGTTCATGGAAAGTTTCTCTAGTTGCTTACATGAAAAATGTGGAATTTCAAATATGCATATTTATTTTGACATATTTTGAAGAAGGTTTACTTCATTTTACCTGTTTGCTTTAGGTGACTGCCTTAAGGAAAGGAAAATAATATTTTGTTCATAGGGAGTAAAAAGACTGAATGACTCAATTATATAGGGAATATTATTTTTTAAAGACATTCTATTTGTTTAGTTGGTTAAATTGACTTTGATAATGTTTTCATTTTTGTTGGAATGATTCAACATAACCTAAAGTTGAATTATATTAATCTTTTGTATTTCCATGGAATATTTAGAAATTTCAGTATTTGGTTCTATCCATAAATAAATATTATTACATTTATCCCGCAAAGTTGAATCTTTATTAGAAGAAGAGAAATGGGACAGAGGGAGAAAAGATGATTTTGTAAATATTATTCAAGCTCTTAATTTTCCTACCAAAAATTATGATTTTTTTTCACTTTTCTGGTTTATAGTGAACAAAAATAAGCTCATGAATGATGGTTTCATTCAACCTCTTCAAGGGTAAATGATGATGGTCTTATCTAGTTGTGAAAGTTCCACTCCCAGTTATCAGTGACTAGATTGGGGTAGGAAGATGACTAAATTTTGGCCACTGACACATCAGATGACATTTGATGTGTGTTTCTGGGAAAGTTAATGCTTACATTTTTGAGTAAAAGCAGAGAAACTCAGATAGAGAAACTCAAAAAGAAGACCATTTAATCCTACTGGGCTTATAGCTGCTGTCACCTGAAGACTTAGAACTGTATCCAATCCATTGAAACCATGATATTAACTCAAGACATCACAAGAACATAACTTTAAAGTTATCCATAATGAGATACTGAATCAAGACTCTGGAGCTACCTCCCTGCAGAACTTTTATTCAATGAGATAATCTACAGCTTTTAAAATTTAACACATTTCTAGCTGAGTATTGTGTTTCTTGGAGAAAACAAGTGATAAATAAAATATACCAGGTATGGAAACATTGACCATGACCCATATAGAACATTGAACATGACCCATAGGCTCATATAGAGATTCACCTGATTGTACCTTTGCCCTTTGTAGAGAGCTGTGACTTATCTGATTGATACTTTTGGGGGATAAATAACCATAAATAATAATTGAGCTGCATCTTTTTCCTCTGTGGAGCAAGTTACAGAAGGCTCCATTCCTGGTGAGTGACTCTGCCCAATCCCCAGGTTTAGGGTCAGGAAGTGCTTTTTGTTTCTTATTCTCCATTTATGCCCCATCAGTAATAAAGTGACATTCTGGCCTCCACCTACTCCTCCTTCTTTTGGTCTTTCAATTAGTTCAGAAGCTAAGTGGGAAAAGGAGTATTTTCTTGGTGCCTCCTCAGAGGCACAATATGTTAAGTTAGGGATTAAAAATGTAGTAAGACTTCTATTGAAATTTGCAGCCCATTTTGAACATACATATAGATTCCTTAAGTGATGGCATCTCCAAGGAAAGAACGTTTCTCCTCAATATCAAATTCCCACTCATGTTCAGGTGTGAAAATAGATTTCACCCATTTATCTGGCTGGATTCTTCAGATTTATTTTTGTCTCATCTCTATTGTCTTCTTTTTATGTTACAAATTCCTGTGTGTTCTATCAGTAGAATGCTCTGGGATTTCTTTCTCCTGTGCCACTTAAGCTATTTACCTCTAGCTTTGTCATGTAACCCCCTGCAGCCAACTCCTACACTGATTTTTTTTTAAAATCTTCTGAATTCAGGTATATAAGATGAGATTAGTAATTGTTATTATATTGTGTGACTTTGACCGTGAAAATGAACAGTCTCTCTGTGTTGCACGCCACCCCCTCCCTCCTAATTCTAACCTACATTTTGCTCCACTTGTGCTCTGCGCAGACTACTTTAATACTCCGTACTACACTTTAATGGAATTTTGTGTTAATGAAAGTTAAGGCCCTTAAGGACATGGATCACACATTATTTGACATTATATTTCCCGCATCTGTCACAGTGTTTAAACCAGAATATGCAGTCAACCAATAGTTCTTGAACTAGTGCTTAACATCTTCATCTTTATTAGTATATTTTACCTATCAATAAAAATAAGATGTCAGTATCTGTTCTATTAATAGTTAGTGTTACATTTGTAATTGTATGTCAAGGTTAAAGGGACACAAAGGACAATAATAGACATAAGAATTTATGATGAAATTTCCAAGAAAGAGTTTGAATGTATACATATGTGTGTATGTATCTGCACTGCTCATTTTCATGAACCTTTTTATTCTTAAATACAAAGTCAAATATCACGTAGGATATATTAAGCTGGAGAAAAGAGCATAGAGTAAGAAAAAAATAAGGCTGTCACAAATCTAAATTATTAGTTATAAATATTAGATACAGTTGTTTTATTACTATTATTATGAGATTGACCACATCTCAAAAATTCTGGTAGGACTGGTAGGGTAGGGTTGATAGATCATATCATTTTCACATTCCCATGGTGATTCTGACGTGCACCAAAGCTCTTGCACTGATCTTCCTGGTAAATAAATACTCATATTTTTACATCAGTACATGTCAGATATACAGGGAACGACAGAATTTCAAATCCCAATAAAGCCCAATTTCACTTAAGATATGTCTTCCATTAGGACCAGTGTTGGTAGATAGGAGAACTGAAATTTTAAAAAAGAATGCCGATTAGTTATATTCCATAGCCACAATTTCCATAGATCTAACAATGCTGCTGTGAGGATCCCACAAGAATTTGACAGCATTATTTAACCTTCGGAAGTGTTACTGACACTATTTTAGTATATCAATATAATGTTTCCAGTTTGATTTTATTTCATCAATGCCACTCTGCCCCACCCCACCCCCATCATTGTAGCATATACAATTTTTTGTCCGAAGGGCACAGCTTTCTGGAAGCCCTGCCCTTTCCACCTAGAGGATTTGAGGACAGTAACTGTCGTCTATGAGCCCCAGTTATCTTCTCTATACAGCAACTGTAAAACCTGTCTATAGGGCTGATGTCATTATTAGATGATACCACACATTTAAACTACTAAACTCTGGTATAAAATAATTTATGTGGGTAATAGTTAGAGAATATTAACAAAATTGTTTATAATGAATGCTCCCTTGCACATGTTTTAAAATCCTCCTGCCCCACTTCACTTATACAAACCAATCCCTTAAAAATTCTCAAGGGATTTTAGGCTGTCAGGTTTCCTCATCAATCTTCATGATGGCCACAATCATTTGCCTACATTTTTTTTAGGTGCTTACTTAGCCACTCGTCCCACTATAAAATAACTCAGTTTTATAACAACTATTGCTAAATATTTAATTCTTTTTTTCTTCTTTTATTTACTTACTAAATACTTGCTGAATACCTATCACTAGTGATGAGTACTAGAAATAAAATAGTGAATAAACAGGTGTTGTAGATGTATTCAACTTAATGTCGAAGAAAAATAATCATATAAAACTGGAAAAACACAAAGGAGCAGGATGAAGGAGTGTGGAACCCTGTCGTGTGTGTGAGTAGGTGGGAGGGTTCCAATCTGGATGGTCAATATGGTGTGTGGGTGCCAGGATAGCTGTCAGAAATAGGCATTCGGAGAGCTAAATGCAAAGAGAAAGTCAGCTACGTACGGGAAATGATGTTTCCAGGGAAAGGAAAAGCACCCAAAGAGGAAGTTACCAAATAAATTTGTACTGAGTAGATGAATAGAAAAGAAGAACAGCAGTGTGGGTGAGCAGTGAGTGGAGACACATATTTCAGGGTCCAGCTCAGAGGATTTTGTATTAGCCCCTAGGAGAGATGGAGATGGAGAATGTACACAAATCCTAGATGAAGGGTCTGATCTCAACCCTCTGAATTGTTCCAATAAAAAATCTGAAATACTGATGGTCAAAAATTCACACTCCACATAAAGCATACTATAATGAATGTGCATTTCCAAGACCTAATACTTGTCTTCTCCTCAGAGAAGGGGGGGAGGGAAAGGAAGGAAATGGAGGGAAGGAAAGAGATAGAGAGTGGGAAAGGGAAAAAGGGAAGGAAGAAATGAGGGAAAAAAGGGAAAAATGAAAGCTGGAAAGAGAGAGAGGAAGAGAGATACACATAAGAAAGTTTTTTTAAGTTTTTTTTTTTTGCAGTTTTTGGCCAGGGCTGGGGTTGAACCTGCCACATCCAGTATATGGGGCTGGTTCCCTACTCCTTGAGCCACAGGCACCACCTTAAGTTTTAAAAAATGTTTACTAGTCAGTAATGGAAGAAATATGGATAGTGAAGTTTATACTGATTTTAACTTTATGCTTATTTGCCATAATGGAAGTTTGGACAAATATTCCATTAAGGACTATAGGATTTATATATAGTGCGGATATGAATAGTTCCAGACACTTAGAAAAAAGAAGTATGTTTTCCTAAGAGTAAATCTAATCACCGGGTACAGCAACACTGACTATTAGCTTGCCATATTTTTTTTCATCAGTAGAAATACGCCTACATGGAATTTCCAGTTCCTTGGAAGATGTGGTTAAGAAAGCATAAAATCTATATAAAAATCAGCTATTCTAATTTGAAGTTTCTACTTCTTGTGATTGCTTTACCTCAATATTAAGGGATAAACTGTGTCCTTCAAAAATTCATATGTCAAAGTTCCACCTGCTAGTGCAACCATATTTAAAGACAAGGTTTTTGAAAAGGTGTTTAAGTTAAAATGAGGCCATAAGGGTGGGATGCTAATTCAATATAGCTGGAATCCTTCAACGAGGAGGAAAAGACATGGGGAACTCATGGACCCAGGGGTGAAGAGGCAGGAGGGTGGCCATCTGCAAGCCAAGAAGAGAGATTTCGAAGGAGTCCAACTTCTCTGGCAACCTTGATCTTCAAACACTAGTCTCTGGAATTGGGGAAAATTTAATTTCTATTGCTCAGATCACACAGTCAGTGGTCTGCTGTGCCTTGTTATAGAAGTCCTAGCAAACTGATTCAATAAGTAATGGAGTTAGAGTTGAGGGAGCTTTTTCTTCTCATACACTGCATAGGTTTTGATATTGGTCCCACGAATTTCCTATAAATATTAGTATATTAAATTTGATTCTAGATAAATCATTCTAAAAGTTTGATCTCCAGATAATGATCATTAGCATCAGCTGGAAACTTTTAGAAGTACATTTGAATGCTTTGAGCCCCGAGGGGTTACTGTATCAGAAACTGGGGATGGGCAGAAGAATCTGCTTCAACAAGGCAGCTGGGGGATCTGAGGCATCTCCTAGTTTGAGATCTCTGTGTTTCAAACGTCCTCAACAAGAGCACAGGCAGGTGATGAGTGATGTAGTGCAGTTGCATGACATTATAAACCGCCTGGCATCATGGCAAACTGGCAAAGACACGGTCCCCACCGGGGCTCAAAAGCAGCCAACAACCTGGGTAATGTGGAATAGAAGACAGTTACCAGAAATGAATTTTTGGGAGAGCTCCTGACTTTTAAATATCCATGGCTAATTCTGTAATAACTGTTGGCAGAGCAAATACATGTAAAACATGCTTACAGGATGGCTTCATCCTGTGAACTTCAATTGATAATAACAATAATAGTCATTTTCAAGAAGGGGAGAGATAATAAAACTTTTGTTTCCTTTTTTACCTATAAAGATTCATGTTACTGGATTCAAAGAAAGAAACGAAATATTAAAGAAATAACATACTATTCCTCAAAGTCACGATGATTTTTACATATGTTCGAGTAGAGATTTAAATATAACAGATTGATAATTCTCACCTTGCAAATGCATGGTTTTAGACCTTACATGTTCTTGGTTCAGTATTATGATTATCTCAGGGAGGGCTTTAGCTTCTGGCTCTTTTGCAAACAAGGCAGGCTTATCTGTAATAGTAATTCTCAGGGCGACCGAGGTCTGTTTTCTGAGCCCTTGATGCTCCAGGTGCTACTCCCACTGCCATCTGTGACTTGTATGTGGGGCTTTAAAGATGAAGATGTACTGACCGGGACAGTTCCTCCTCCACTGACCATCTGCCACAGGTGCTGGAAATAGCATTCGGAGCATTCAGAATCTTCAGATGAAAGGTTGAATTAGCTGGCAGGAGTTTCTGACTAAATTGTTGGGTCCACTGCTTCACTTCCACTTTCTATTGCTGGACCTAAGCTGTGGTTTTGGATACAGTTATTTGCTTGTTTCAGGGCATTTTAGAAAAAATGTGGAGTGGGCAGAATAAAGGTTTAATAGGGTCTTTATAATTACAATGTGGGAACATTTGCAAATACCCTGGAAAAATTGTCTCTTCTCCCTCTGCACCTGCATTCTGCCACAGGCCTGCCACTGATACCTTGAGGATGATGTATTCCTATGTGGTCCTCAGTAGAGTGCTATGGTGTCACAGCTCACAGCAACCTCAGACTCTTGGGCTTAAGTGATTGTCTTGCCTCAGCCTCCCAAGTAGCTGGGACTACAGGCACCCGCCACAAGGCCTAACTATTTTTGTTTTTTTGCAGTTGTCATTGTTTAACTAGCTGGGGCTGGGTTCAAACCGGCCAGCCTCAGTGCATGTGGCTAACACCATAACCACTGTGCTACGGGCACCAAGACAGATGATGCGTTCTGTAACACTCCTGCAAATACTGACTAATTTTTGGAAGAGTATCAGACAAAGTCATTTCATGTAAAGTATAAAATGTGCAAAATATCGGCTCAACATCTCTGGTTTTGAGATTTTGTAATGTGGGCTAATCTTGCTGGAGTTAGGTGATATCTCAAAGTGGTTTTGATTTGCACTTTTCTGATGCAACCTTAAAGAAAGATGGAGACGTTACCTCTTACATGTTTACACAGATGGAGCTGGAACATATTCTTCTTGGCAAAGTATCTCAAGAATGGAAGAAAAAGTATCCCGTATACTCAGTCTTACTATGAAACCAATTTATAGCTTTCTTATTTTTATTTTATTTTATATAGCATTCTTATGAAAGCTATAACCCAATTATAGCCCAAGAAGAAGGGGAAATGTGAGAGGGAGGGAAAGGGAGGGGGGAAGATGGATGGAGGGAGAGTAATTGGTGGGACCACACCTAGGGTACATGTGAAACTTACTAGGTGTAGAATATAAATGTCTTAACACAATAACTGAGAAAATGCGGTGAAGGCTATGTTGACCAGTTTGATGAAAGCACTTCAAATTGTATGTAAAACCAGCACATTGTACCCCATGATGGCATTAGTGTACACAGCTATGATTTAATAAAAAAAGAAAAAATATCAGCTCAAATCATAGAGATAATAGAATATTTTTAGTAGAATGGTTGAGGTATGATAATTTGCTTAAACTAGTAAAATAAATTATATAGTTCGTTCCTTATTTGTGTAAATGAATTTTTCTTTCTAAAGTCTCCATTTGGCTAATTCATCGCCAGATGATGAATTCTGTTTAGAAATAATCCTAAGTTAATTAAAGAGGTCATTTGAAAATGGAATGCGAA
>CAUYQV010076042.1:0-15331 GCA_963574575.1 Galagoides demidoff
AGCTGGGACCACAGGCGCCCACCACAACGCCCGGCCATTTTTTGGTTGCAGCCATCATTGTTGTTTGGCGGGCCTGGGCTGGGGATTCGAACCCGCCACCTTAGGTGTACGTGGCTGGTGCCTTAGCCGATTGAGCCACAGATCAATGGATTTTAATGTCACAAAGTATGATAAATTTGTTGATAAGGTTTCAAACTTCACATTGCAATGAACTTTTAAGAAATTACCACTGTTGAGTTTGTTATAGTATCAAAGAAGAATATTCACAATCATCTGTAAAGGCTACTAATATACTTCTCTCTTCCACACACATCTGTCTGAGACCAGATTTTCTTCAGATCCTTCAAACAAAACAAAACGTATGAGTATTGCAAGAGATCGAATATAGAAGCAGTTGTAAGAATTCAGCTGTCTTTCACTAAACATTTTATGGCAAAAATGTAAAACAATGTTGCTCCCTTCAATAATTCTTTTTGTTTTGAAAAATAGTTATTTATCACTAAAAATGTAATTTGTGATAACATGTAACAGGTTTATAATTATATAATTATGTTAAATGAATTTTAAAATAACTATTTTAATTCCTCAGTTTTAATTTCTTCTTCTTTTTTTTTTCTTGAGATACAGTCTCACTTGATTGCCCAGGCTGGTGCTATGGCATCAGCCTTGCTCACAGTACCTCAAACTCAAACTCCCAGGTTCAAGAGATCCTCCTGCCTCAGTCTCCCAAGTAGCTGTGACTATAGGTGGCTCCCACCTCCCAGAGTGCTAGGACTAAAGGCATAAGCCACCGTGCCCAGCCAGTTTTAATTTCTAACATGGTAAACAGAAGCTCTTAGGGTTCTCAATAATTTTTTAAAATGTAAAGGGGTCTTAAAGCCAAAAAGTTTAAGACTATTTTTATAATATTCTAAAGTTGACTTCAAAATAAACTTTCTTTCAAGGCCCAGTGAAAAGACCCAGTTTCTTTTTTTTTTTTTTTTTTGAGATGGAGCCTCAAGCTATCCCCCTGGGTAGAGTGCCATGGCATCACAGCTCATAGCAACCTCCAACTCCTGGGGCTCAAGCGAGTCTCCTGCCTCTGCCTCCCAAGTAGCTGGGACCACAGGCGCCCGCCACAAGGCCTGGCTATTTTTTTTTTTTTGGTTGCAGCCATCATTGTTGTTTGGTGGGCCCGGGCTGGGGATTCGAACCCGCCACCTTAGGTGTACGTGGCTGGCGCCTTAGCCGATTGAGTCACAGGCGCCGAGCCAAGCTGAAAAAATTTTATGAGAATTCTTATCTCTACCACCTGGATTCCATCATTAGCATGGCAGTTCTTGCCTTATCATACATCTATCCACTCGTCTATCCTATTTAAAATAACAAATACCTGCTTGCTCACTCTCTATGTATATACATACATACACATACGTATATATAACATACATATATGTAAAACAAATACATTCTAAATATAGAATGTAGTTTCCTAGGCCCCTCCCAAGACTTACTAAGTCCTGAGCAGGGCCTGTACACCCATCTTTTTAATCAGTTCTGATTCTGGCATTTGGGAATTCTGTCTTGGTCCAGTTACTCCTCCCCTGCAGAAATCATACCTGCAGTTAGCAGTCAGCTGTCCTGACTGGGATTCTTCTGTGTCTGGAAGCCCCTTAGCTTCATGAAACTGTCTCTCCAAAGGAAGTCTTGTCTCACGGGCATCAAAATGGTCTCCGGATCCATCCCCATCCTGGCTATATTCTTTCCCAGGTCACACTTCAGTGCCTCAGCATCACAACTCCCAGTGTGTTCCCAGAACTAGACATAATTCCCCAGTGTGGCCTGCCCAGAGAAGAGAACCCCCACCCCAATCCAGCCCTCCCTGAGCTGGAAACTATTCTTCCACGATTCAGAGTACATTTGCTCTTTCTGTTGGAGAAAGGCAGGACACTGTAAAATGAGATGGCAGTATCGGCAACAAACACCTCATTTGCCAAACCAGGACCAGATTGTCCCAGCCCATCTTCCCCTCCCTTTAGCCTTCTTCTTGTCACAATGTTAATAACAACAGTGATAAGAGATAGCCAGATCACAGAAAGATAACTGCACACCAGGAGTTGTTCCAGGCATGTTAGTTGCATCCATTTTTTACCATCACAGTGGTCCTGTAGAGTAGGTACTAATATCTCTCTTTTTTTTTTTTACAGATGGGGCACAAAAGGATTAAGTAACTGAACCAAAGGTACCTGGCACTTTCTCTTAAGTCACCACCACACATAAACACACAGAAAGCATCCATGAATGCTCAGGTGCCGGCCTTAATGTCCCGGCTCTCCTTACTATCAAATCCTTCTAGAGCAGTGGTTCTCAACCTTCCTAATGCCACAGCCCTTTAATACAGTTCCTGTGGTTGCAACCCAGAGGTTGAGAACCGCTGTACTAGAGCCTCCTGGCTAACATACCTGTGCTCTCAGCCTCTCCTGATCACTAACTCTGACTGCCTGCCAAAACTTGTGTTTTTGAGTTTTCTGTGTGTGCATATGTGTGTGGGTGTTTGTTGTACTTACCATTGACCTGAGGGATCTGCCAAAACTTAATAGTCTTCCCAGAAGAACAAAAGACATTCTGCCAAAAAGACATTTGCACTAGAATGTTTACTGCAGCTCAATTTATAATTGCCAAGTCATGGAGGTAACCTAAGTGCCCATCAACTCATGAATGGATCAACAAAGTATAGTATATGTATACCATGGAATATTATCCAGCCATTAAGAAAAATGGAGGCTTTACAGCTTTTACATTTACCTGGATGGAGTTGAAATACATTCTTCTTAGTAAAGTATCTCAAGAATGGAAAAATAAATATCCAATATACTCCATTCTAATATGAAATAAATATATAAACAATTACACGTTCATAAGAACAATAAAACACTATCATAGTCCAGTTCAGGGGTAGAGGGTAGGGGGACGGGGAGGGCGTAGGGCAGAAGGAGGGAGGGCATGAGACAGGATCTCACCTTATGTGCACATTGTGAGGGTGTATAAAACGCCCCTTGGGTGAGGGGCTCTTCTCCAAATGAAACTTTACCCTGGAAGTGAGAACAATGTAACCTGAATATTGTGCCCTCATATTAATTTGAATAAAGTCAAAATAAAAAAACTTAACAGTCTTTTGTCTCTGCCTCTCAAGAACTTGTTAGATGGCTAGAGCCAACCTGATAAATATTCAATCTGGTTCGGCACTCATTAGCTCAGTGAGTAGGGCACCGGCCACATACACCAAGGCTGGTGGGTTCAAGCCCAGCCTGGGCCTGCTAAACAATGACAACTGCAACCAAAAAATAGCCGGGTGTCGTGGCAGGCGCCTATAGACCCAGCTACTCGGGAGGCTGAGGCAAGAAAATCACTTAAGCCCAAGAGTTTGAGGTTTCTGTGAGCTGTGACACCACATCACTCTACCGAGGGTAGCATAGTGAAACTCTGTCTCAAAAAAAAAAAAAAAAATTCAAGTTAAGCTGTCCTGGCTGATGCATTTACTAGTGTGAGTGCGTGTATGTGTACATATATATGTTTATATGCAATTGTTTAAGTGGAATTCCTAGTTTGGAACACAAAACCATGACAGACTATATGTAAATGTAATCTTTATCAAGTAAAGCTTCATGTCAGTGGAAAAGACACTGGAGCCTTAGAAATGTTCCTCACATCATAAAAGTCTGAGTCTAAGGATGGCCTGGCCTGGCTCAGTCTTCTCCTTACTTTATATTTACATTACAGGGGGCTGATACTAAAGTATTTGGAGCTCCTTATCAGGATAAAAGGACAGCTGTAAGAAGAGTTACAAGCCCACTATTGAAAGGGCTGAGAACTTTGCAATAAGCCCCTGGAGGTGCCAATGGAAGGAGAGAAATTTGGGAATCCTTTGGGGCTAGAGCTGTCAGATGAAATATAGGATGAGGCCAGGTCCAGTGGCTCATGCCTGTAATCCTAGCAGTCTAGGAGGTAGAGACAGTCAGATTGCTTGAGCTCAGGAGTTCAAGAAGGGCCTGAATAAGAGCAAGACCCCTTTTCTACTAAAAAGTAGGAAAATTAGCCGTATGTTGTGGTGGTCACCTGTAGTCCCAGCTATAGAAAAGCCTATGCATGAGGATCTCTTGAGCCCAAGAGTTTGATCTTGCTGTGAGCTATCATGATACCGCAGTACTCAACCCCAGGGTGGCAGAGTGAGACTCCGTCTCAGGAAGGAAGGAAAGAAATACAGGATGAATTTCAGATAGAAAATGAATCATTTTTTAGTATAAGTAATCCCAACTATTATGCTGGGCATACTTATACTAAATAAATATTTGTTAATTATCTGAAATTCAAATTTGCCTGTCATACTGCACTTTTATGTGCTAAACCTGAGACCAGCTGGGACTCCTAGGGAAAGAACAGGAAAGACGGACTTAACAGCTCACACCTACCCGGAGGAGGCGGCCGGGTACACTTCCCTTTGTGTCATCCCCAGCAGCTTCAAAGAGCCAGGGCTATGGATGAGTGGGCAGAAGGGGGGTCATCCTACCTTGTCTCATGGGGTCATCCGATGGGGTTATATTCATGCTTGACTGTGCCTTTAATTTAGCAACCTGCTTTTTTCAGAAAAATACTGCTTTCTTGGGAACTTCCTGAGAGGAATGAGAAGGAACTAGTCCCCCAGAATAGTTTCCAGTTCTCCCAACTTCATTCCTCCCTTATTCTTCATTATTTTTTTCTGATCACAAAAGAAACACACATTTGGGTGAAAATGCAAATATCAGAGAAATATAAAACTTTAAAGGTTTCTCCAGAGAAATACTATTAATCATTTGTGTGTCTTCTTCCAGATTTTTCTCTATTTCATGTGTAATTATCATTTCCATAAATAGAATCATATCATGTGGCCAATGCTGGAACTTGCTTCTAGCTGTCATGGCATCAGAGACTTCTTTCTGGGCCTGTGTGTGTTCCTACATCATTGATTTTACTGTCTCATTTTTTATACTAGTGGCAGTTGGTGTTTGGAGCTCTGAGACCCTTTGAGCGTTTGGTGCATGACAAATGCACAAAGGTTATCACACAAACACTAACACAGTGTACGACCTGGGTTGGCATTGCCTTTCTAGGCTGATCTACTGAACCCTTCACCCTGTGCGCGTGGTGGGTGGGAGGGGAGGTGGGGATCATTGAAATGGGTCCAGGAGGGTGGGAAGGGCTGTGTGTATAACTTTCCTATTGTTGGGATTGGGAGACCCACGACCAAGGAGCCTCAGTCACAGGGGTCTTGAGTCACTGCCTCCATTTTGAGACCCTCTGACTCTCCTGAGCTCCCAACCCTGGGCTCCTCCTCAGGCTGGGGGCTCCTCTCCCAGCATCCTCATCAAGATCACGTGACTCCAGCAGCTGCCAACCCCCTGGGCAACGCCAAGAGCCTCCTGGCTTCAAACGGGTTGGGCGACATTCACTTCCCTGCGCTGCCCTCCGGACCTGCTCAGTCATTAGTAAATGCCTCAGCGGTGGCGGCCGTCACAATAACAGCTGCAGAGGGAGGAGATAGAACTGCTGCTCAGCACCTCTGGGTGGCTCAGATCTGCTCTGAGGAGGCCCCCGGTGGAGAGGTGGATGCTGCTCTCTGGTCCAAGCCAAAGTAAGTCTGGGGCCCTGGCTGGGGGTGAAAAAGGAGCTTGGCAATGGTCTGGGTGGAAGCTGGAATGATGAAGAGGTGTGTGTGGGGGGCGGGGGATAGAGAGATTGAGAGACACCCATGGGTGGGGAAGTACTCATAGCTGAGGCCATAGGGCTTTGCACTGGGGCTCTGAGAGGGAATCCCGGGTGCCTGGAAGTACAGTGTCTCACTGCCTCACTGTCCTGAGGGGTGGTTTTCCTGGACTGGTAACACCTGCCCTCTTGCTTAATCCTCAGAATGGGCTGCTGCGGTGAGGGTGGCTGGGCACTGGGGTCAGGAGGTCAGCACCTTTTGGGCCAGCTACTATCCTTTCCCTGCCTCAGCAGTGACCAGAGGGGCAGCCCTGTTAAAAGTCACTCTGAGAAGGGAAATTTGGTTGGTCGCTTTTCCACTGGTGCTTCTCCATCTGTTGCTTTGACCAAAGTCTGGAATGCCCTCCACAGAGATACTCTAAGCTAGTAGAGTGACTCTGAATAAGTTACTTAAGTCCTATGCCTCCTTATCTGTAAAATGGAGATAATACCTACCTCCCAGAGTTGTTGTCAGAATTAAATGAGGAATGGATGCAAAATGCCAAGCACATAATTAGTATTCAATAAATGGTCGCTGTTGTAATTATTTATTATTACCTCAACACTGTTCCCACCTCACCAGGAAAACTTTGCAGTCTTCCTCTCTCCCTGATTTCCCCAGGTGTCATTCGGGATAATTTTGGCATATTTATTGCATTGTTATTTAACCCACTTGTGCCCAAACCGGAGCATGTTCCTTGCATTTCTTCTGCTGCCCTCTTCTTTGCCCCAGCACCCAAGACAAAATCAGGCCATAAGAGAATTCTAGGATGAAGAGTAGGCTTGGCACCTGTAGCTCAAACGGCTAAGGCACCAGCCACATATACCAGAGCTGGCGGGTTCAAATCCAGCCTGTGCCTGCCAAAACAATGACAATTACAATCAAAAAACAGCCAGGCATTGTGGCGGGCGCCTGTAGTCCCAGTTACTTGGGAGGCTGAGGCAAGAGAATCACTTAAGCTCAGGAGTTGGAGGCTCCTGTGAGCTGTGATGCTACGGCACTCCACCCAGGGCAAAAGCTTGAGGCTCTGTCTCAAAAAATAATAAAATAAAAGGATGAAGAGTGGAATGGAAGGAAGAGATAAGAGAGACACAGGAGGGAGGTATACAAGAAGAATGAAAAAGTGAGGCGAAGGCGAAAGGAGGTGCCCCATCCAGGCATGAATAGCACGGCCTTCCCCATGCACACAAACAAGAAAGGATTGCCCAGAGAGGACGTGAGTGGGGCCAGTGATGTCTTTTGCATGTCCTGCATCCTTTTTAATTTTCCTCAAAATCAAATGAGAAGTAGAGGTTCTCCTCCTCCTCCCCTGCTCATCCAGAGGACAATAGGAGCTTGTTAGTTTGGCTGATATCTACACATCCAATCTATCAACTCATTCTAGCAATCTTGTTCTATCTGCCTCTCCATCACCTTCCCAGGTGACCTCTGGAGAGTCACTCCCCTGTCCCTAGACATGGATCTGTGTGTTTATAAAATTAGGAAGTTCTGGTGGCGCGCCTATGGCTCAGTGAGTAGGCTGGCTGGTTTGAACCTGGCTCCAGAAACTGCAACAAAAAAATAGCTAGATGTTATGGCAGGCACCTGTAGTCCCAGCTACTTGGGAGGCTGAGGCAAGTGAATCACCCAGGAACTGGAAGTTGCTGTGAGTTGTGATGTCACAGCACTCTACCAAGGGTGACAGAGTGAGACTCTGTCTCTAAAAAAAAACTAGGAGGTTCAACTAAATGAGTTCTGAAGTCCTTTCTTCCCCATAGTATTCTCTTATTTGCTTTTCTGTTGTCTACCTTGATCCTTACTTCTCAATTTGTTTTTGAAACAGATTCTCACTCTAATGCCCTGGCATTGTCATATTTCACAGCAACCTCAAACCCTTAGGCTCAAGCAATCCTCTTCCCTCAGTCTCCCACATAGCTGGGACTACAAGCACACACCACAATGCTGGACTAGTTTTTTCTATATTTAGTAGAGACAGGGTCTTGTTCTTGTTCAGGCTGGTCTCGAACTCCTGAGCTCAAGGGATCCTCCTGCCTCCACCTCCCAAAAGTACTAGGATTATAGGCATAAGCCACCATACCCATGCACAACTTAAGCTATTGATCATCAATCCTCCTTTTTATAAATCTCTTTTTAAAAAAAACTTACAGGGCAGCACCTGTGGCTCAAAGGGGTAGAGTGCCCACCCATAGGCTGGAGGTGTTGGGTTCAAACCCAGCCCTGGCCAAAAACTGCAAAAAAAATAATAATGATAACAAAAAATAAAGAAAATTTACAAATGTCCACTAGGCTCTAGAGCAGCGGTTCTCCACCTGTGGGTGCGACCCCTTTGGACTGTATTAAAGGGTTGCAGCATTAGGAAGGTTGAGACCACTGCTCTAGAGTTTCATGAAGGACTTCTTTGATTACTGAATATCCCCAGTGCATAAGCTCAGCACCTAACATGTAGGAAATGCCCAGTGAATATTTGTTGAATAATTGGATTCATGGATGGATGAAATTGCCATCATACATCTGTAGAAGTTATGAAATACAGGGAACCTAGTAGCTGTTGGGTGGCTTAAGAAAATTATGGTAGGAGGCTGAGGCAGGTGGATTGCTTGAGCTCAGGAGTTCAAGACCAACCTGAGCAAAAGCAAGACATCATCTCTAAAAATAGCTGAGTATTTTGGCAGGCACCTGTAGTCCCAGCTACTTGGGAGGCTAAGGCAAGAAAATCACTTGGACCTAAGAGTTTGAGGTTGCTGTGAGCTATGATGCCACAGCATTCCACTAAGGGCATCAGAGTGAGACTCTGTCTAAAAAAAAAAAAAAAAAAAAAAGGCTCTGTGCCTGTAGCTCATCAGCCAGGGCATCAGCCACATTTACTGGGGCTGGTGGGTCAAACCTGGCCTGGGTCTGCCAAACAACAACAACTACAACAAAAAAATAGCCAGGCAGTGTGGCAGGTACCTGTAAGTCCCAGCTACGTGGCAAGAGAATCACTTAAGTCCAAGAGTTTGAGGTTGCTGTGAGCTGTGATGCCACAGCACTCTACCAAAGGTGACATAGTGAGACTCTGTGGCTCAAAAGAATAGGGCGCTGGCCCCATATGCTGGAGGTGGCGGGTTCAAACCCAGCCCCAGCCAGAAACTGCAAAAAAAAAGAAAGAAAAAAGAAAATAATGGTGATCCCAACAACCCCTGTCTAGTTTAGACATTTGCAAATGTGCTATAAAATGAAAACTACTGAGGGACACCAGAATCACCACCTTATTTTTTTATTTTTTAGAGACAGGGCCTTACTTTGTCACCTTTGGTAGAGTGCCATGGCATCACAGCTCACAGCAACCTCCAACTCCTGCGCTTAGGCAATTCTCTTGCCTCAGCCTCCTGAGTAGCTGGGACTACAGGCGCCCGCCACAATGACCAGCTATTTTTTTTGTTGCAGTATGGCAGGGGCTGGGTTTGAACCCACTACCCTCGGTATATGGGGCCAGCACCCTACCCACTGAGCCACAGGCGCTGCCCCACCACCTTAATTTTTATCTACTGCCCATCACTTACCTTAACCTACTGTCTTCTTGTTCAATTATTTCAATTTGAGGTAAGCTGCCTTCAGTCAAGTGGGTGTGAGTTTTCAGTTATCTCTTAATAAGGAACATTTGGGAACAAGAGGGAACAAAGAGAAGGCAAACGCTACGGCTGGCTCAAGAGCCACAACCGGGATCTCCAAGTCTTTGGGAGAAGAGGGGAGAGGACATGGCCTGTCTGAACAATGACACCTACCATTTATTGAGCATTTCCTGTGTGCCAGGTTTTTCACTCATATTACCTCACTTAATACCCCCCAGTATGTCTGGAAGGTACCACTATTGCCAATCTCATCTTACAGATGGGAAGCTGAGGCTCAGAGAGGTTGAACAACTTGGCCAAGGTTATACAACCAGTAATAGTATATAAAAGATGTAAACCCTGTTCCAGATTCTGAGCATTTGACCCCCTCTTCCTTCCACCCTGGGGACCACAATGACCATCTTGGAGACAAAAAGCTGGAAATCTCTGCAAAGGTTTTCAAAGGGCTGCCTGGAGGGTCTCAGGTTGCCTATGTACCCCCCACCAAATATTTTTGCTCTTTCTTAGTTATGGGATATTCTCAACTTGGCAAATGGATTTGTGTTTCATTTTATTCTATTTTTTATGCAGTTTTTGTTCAGGACCGGGTTTGAACCCACCACCTCCCCTATATGGGGCCGACGCCCTATTCCTTTGAGCCACAGGTGCCACCCTGGCAAATGGATTTAAACTAAGCCAAAAGAGAGGAGGGATCCCGAAAAATGTATGATCTTTTTTTTTTTTTTTTAAGATATGCGATCTTAATAGTTTGTCCTTTCTATTAACTAATCTTACTCCTGTTGTGTCATCTCTCAGGTCCGGGGGGCTGTCAGTGTATCCAGGGGTCTTTTGTCTCTATGGAGGATGGAAGAAGGTATCAGTAGCAAGGAACCACAGTTACTGTACAGAGGCTGTTTTATAACTTTAGGCTACAGTGGTAACACTAGGGACTTAAATGAAGGAACTTAGACCTCACCACATACCCAAATGAGAATTTCCCTTCAATGTCATTGCCTTGGGAAGCCACATACTTAATCCAACAATTCTGCTGAGAACATCTTTGGGGCCTTTGCTCTCACATACTGCTTAAAACCTACCTTGTTACTTTACAGTGACTTTGATTCCAAACAATATCATGCTACTTAAGCCACTCATTTACTTTCTCACCAGGCTTGGCCCCCAGTGACTTTCGGCCATTTCCAGATATATCCTCAACAGATGAAGATCCTCCTTCACAGAGGCTAAGCAGAAGGCTTCCTCACTGCCTCGGGCAGCCTCATAAGAATTTCAAGACAGACTGACTGAGCTGAGGGTGGAGGAGTGAGCCCACAGCTCCCTGACATGACGATGAGGAGGACCAGCAGACATTTGGATGTGTAAGCCTGAGCTGTATTTTTGAAACAGTCATTGCTTTATAGCTGTACTTAGCACAGAGGAGGGCAACCCAATGGCTGGATGAAATCCAATGGATCCACCAACCCCACCTGGGACTAGAGGTTGAAAAGTAGCAGAGGCTCTACTGGAAACGGCTGCTCTGGGTGCAGCCCCAATCAGAGACTGGACCAAGGCTGGGCATAGTCTTCTTAGCCACCTGCTTCCCTGGGAACTGGGTCTTCCTGTCCCTGCTTCCGGCATTAAACCAGGAAGAGGCAAGGTGGTGACCTCACCATGAGTGCATGTCACCATTGAGGTGAGGCATCAAGCATTCATCACACACCTCCTTCCAGGGTCTAATGTGACTGGGCTCTTTTGCTGTCTGTCTCCCAGTGACTCCTTCCAGAAGCATCTGCTCATCTCCTACTAGGGTCATAGGCTCTGGGTCTTCAGTCTCTTGGTTTGATTCAGGTGAGCTCCTCAAAAGGAGCAGCAGAAGAGGAAAGAGTAGGTGGAAAAGGAGAGGGAAGAAGCAGGCAATGGGGGCAGAGGTACGGGTGGGAGCCGGGAACTAGAACAGGCTCTCACGCTCACTGTCCTCCCACCCACAGCTGAGCCCTACCTTTTCTGAGTGGCCATGTCGGAAGGGGAGAGCAAGGACAGCTCGGGCAGTGAGTGCCCTGTGTGCTACGAGAAGTTCCGGGACCTAGAGGGCGCCAGCCGTACACTGAGCTGCGGCCACGTGTTCTGCCATGACTGCTTGGTCAAGTACCTGCTCTCCACCCGCGTGGATGGGCAGGTCCAGAGAACCATCATCTGCCCCATCTGCCGCTACGTCACCTTCCTCAGCAAGAAGAGCTCCCGCTGGCCATCCATGCTTGACAAGAGCTCTCAGACCCTGGCTGTGCCAGTGGGTCTGCCGTCTGTGCCACCGTCAGACAGTCTGGGCCACACAAACCCTCTGGCCATGTCCCAGCCTATCTGGAGGCCGGCCCCAGGCCAGGCCAGGCTGCCAGCCAGCCCAGGTCAGAGTGCCCAGCTCCCCTTGGACCTGCTGCCCAGCCTGCCCCGGGAGTCACAGATCTTCATCATCAGTCGCCACGGGATGCCCCTGGGGGAGCAGGACAGTGTGCTGCCGCGGCGCAGCCTGGCAGAGCTCTCGGAGGTATCCCCCGCACCCAGCGCCACCCGCTCATTCTGCTGCCGGTCTCGGGCCCTCCTGCTTATCACCCTCATTGCTGTGGTGGCTGTAGTAGCTGCCATCCTGCCTTGGGTGCTGCTGGTGAGGAAGCAGGCATGAGCGGGGCACCTGGAAGGACACACCTGACCTGACAGCTGCTCTGGAAGCTGCCCGCTGCTTGGCTGGGCTGGCCATAGCTTGGGAGAGGGCAGAGTGCCCCAGCAGGCCTGGTCCAGCCAAGCTCTGAAGGGCAGGCAGGCAGGCAGGCAGGGGGAAGACCCGGCAAAGGGAATACCATGGCTTTCTCCCCACCTCCTGCTCTCCACTGAGGCAGGGGCATGGGCATGCCAGGAAAGGAAAGTTGAGCTAAGAAGCTGACCACCGCGTGCACCCCGACCTGAGTCCTCCCAGATACTTTCCTTTCTCCTAGGCTGGAACTAAGCAGGTTGGGAGATGGACGGTCACTGCCCTCCTGTGGGGTCATGGGCCCTGAGGTGTGACCTCCCAAAAGCCGGTGGCCACTCTAGGGACAAGGAAGCTTTACTGGCAGATGTCCTGCTGGGAGAGGGCCAATGGCAGGAATCCCACAGGCTGGAATTGCCACCTTGGATTCCCTCTCTTACCCTCAGGAATAAGCAAGAGGGAGCAGTGCAGGTGCCAGGGCGCACGTACCAATCTCAGCCTTCACTGCACCCACTTCCTCCCTGCCTCCCACCCACCAGCCTCTCAGGCCTTCCCTGAGGGAGAAGTTGGTCTCAGATATTGTGTTCCAGGATTTCTAGGGAAATCAACAGAAAACGGTCTTCTTGGAAGGCTGAGGCCTCTCAGGAAATAGGCATTTGTTGACCATGGCTATGGCCAGCAGAATAGCCCTCACATAGGGCCAGAGGAGGGGTCCAAATCTTGAGTCTTGGGGTTCTCAAGGATGGACTGCAAGGCAGGGAATAGAGGGGAAGCCTGACAGGTGGGACCTGAGTCAGCGGAAAGCTATGTGGCAAATAAACCCCAGGGGCTCCCACCTCCTGGCCCAGTCCTCTTCATCACCCAACCACTCATTAGAGGCTGCACCGGCTGGGCCAGTTCTGAGGTGGATTCCCAGGCTGGGCTGGGTGAGGATGGGTGGGGAAAACAGCTGCACTTATCAGGGACAGTACTGTCTCACCCAGCAAGCGCCAAAGCCCAGGTGCTTCTAGCTGCTCAGCAAGGCCTCTCTATCTGGGGACTGCCTGGCCTCACTGAAGGCCCCACCAGGAAATCTTCCTATCAGTCTCACCTGAGGAGTGAGTCACTTGGGGACAGTTATTAGCTGCTCATTGAGGCCCCTAAGTCAACCAATGCCTTAAGATTTAAAACACAAACACCTCCAGCATATCCTGCCAAGTACGTGGAGGTCAGCACCTGACATGTGCCAACAGCCAGCAGAGCCCTCCCTGCAAAGTCAGCGGTCTGGGGGGAAGGCAGTAGCATTCTGCCACTTCTCTAGTTCCCAAACGCCCATAGTGTTAGTCACTTGGGGACTGCCAGGGAACAGGTCCACACCACAGGGGGTACTTGGGAGACACAGAGGGCTGCTTTAAAGGGCTAATGGGCTATTGTGGGGAGGGGTACGGATGGATTCCATGAGAAAAAAATATTTATTATAGGAGTAAAAATAGTATCAAATTTACAAAGATTCTAATGAGCCTTTCTTATCCTTAACCAGGCTGTTTTAAACAGTGTCGTGAATTTCTGGGGATGTGATTCTAGTTTTCCCAGATTCTATTGTACTTGCCAAAAGTTTCTTTCAAAATACACCCGTGTCTTCATATTGTTCAGCAGTGACTTGTAGATGGCACTTCTTTTATTTTCAAAGAATGCCAAAAACTATTTTTAAAATAAAGGTATATATTTTCTCAAAGATTCCAAAGATTTCCCAATTTATATGAAGCTCTGAGCTTGGACTTCAAGGATAATTCACTTTTTATTTATTTATTTAGAGTCAGAGTCTTACTCAGCTGCTCTGGAGTTGAGTACCATGGCATCATACCTCACAGCAACTTCAAACTCTTGGGATCAAATGATCCTCCTGCCTCAGCCTCCCAAGTAGCTGTGACTACAGGTGCCCACCACAATGCCTAGCTATTTTTAGAGATGGCGTCTTGCTCTTGCTCAGGCTGGTCTAGAACTCCTGAACTCAAGCAATGGGACTGCTTCAGCCTCCCAGAGTGCTAGGATTATAGGAAAGAGCCACTGCACCTGGCTGATAATTCACTTTAGACACAAAAGTTCAAAAATACAAATGCAAATGGTTCTTACACATTTATTCAACCACCTTTGTAAAAGAAATGCAAATTAAAATCCTTCTAGAATGTCACTTTCCACCTGAGACTGTCAAACCCTGAAAGTCTCATGATCTACTCTGCTACTGCAGGAATTAGTGGAATTGTTGGTGGGAATGTATATTCCTAAAGCCCTATCAAGGGAATTCCCACTTTGACCCAGCAATCCCTATTCTAGAAACATATGCTACAGATATACTTGCATATACAGGCAGCAACACACATGCAATGTTATATAATTGTAATATAATAACAGAGGATCAGGAAAACCCTAAATACTAATCAGTAATAGGGGACTAGTTATTTAACTTAAAGCCCAGGGAATGCTATGCAGTTATAAAAGAACAAGGCAGGAATCTATGAACTGATGTGAAAAGTCTCCAAAGTACAACAACAAATGGGAAAAAGGAAAATGTCAAATATTGGATATCAGATTCTATTCTGATATCTAATAGATATCTATCACATTCTATTGTGTAGAAAGAGGGGGGAATAAGAATTTATGTTCCTTCCTTGTTAGTATAGTGGTGAATAGAAAAAAAATAATTTACATTCCTATTTGCTTATTTACACATAAAGAAATTGGGAAGATACACAAAAAAAACTAATGACAGTCATTAAGTGTGGAAGGGATGAGGAAATGATGGGAATAGGGGTGAGGAGCATTTTTACTTTACCTTTGATACTTTCTGATTTTTGAACCAAGTAAATGTATCACTTATTCAAAAACTGAACTGAGGCTTAGGGCCTGTAGCTCAGTGACTAGGGCACCGGCCACATACACTGAGGCTGGCAGGTTTGAGCCTGGCCCAGGTCTGCTAAACAACAACTGCAACCAAAAACAAAAACAAAAACAAACAAACAAAAAAACTGAACCAAAAAATTCTATTAGAAACTAAAGATATAGGCTTGGCGCCTGTGGCTCAATCGGCTAAGGCGCCAGCCACGTACACCTAAGGTGGCGGGTTCAAATCCCCAGCCTGGGCCCGCCAAACAACAATGATGGCTGCAATCAAAAAATGGCCGGGCGTTGTGGCGGGCGCCTGTGGTCCCAGCTACTTGGGAGGCGGAGGCAGGAGACTCGCTTGAGCCCAGGAGTTGGAGGTTGCTA
>CAUYQV010076044.1:0-13512 GCA_963574575.1 Galagoides demidoff
CCCGCCAAACAACAATGATGGCTGCAACCAAAAAATGGCCGGGTGTTGTGGCGGGCACCTGTGGTCCCAGCTACTTGGGAGGCGGAGGCAGGAGACTCACTTGAGCCCAGGAGTTGGAGGTTGCTATGAGCTGTGATGCCATGGCACTTTACCCAGGGGGATAGCTTGAGGCTCCGTCTCAAAAAAAAAAAACAAAAAAAAAACCAAAGACCAGGCTGCGCCTGTGGCTCAAAGGAGTAAGGCGGTGACCCCATATGCTGGAGGTGGTGGGTTCAAGCCTAGCCCTGACCAAAAACTGCAAACAAACAAACAAACATAAAACAAAAGACCAGTGGCAGCGCCTGTGGCTCAATGAGTAGGGCCCCATATACCGAGGGTGGCGGGTTCGAACCTGGCCCAGGCCAAATTGCAACAAAAAAATAGCTAGGTGGTGTGGCAGGTGCCTATAGTCCCAACTACTGAGGAGGCTGAGGCAAGAGAATTACCTAAGCCCAAGAGCTGGAGGTTGCTGTGAACTGTGATGCCATGGCACTTTACCAAGGGTGACAAAGTGAGACTGTCTCTAAAAAAAAAAAAGAAAACCAAAGACTAGGCTTTGGTACCTGTAGTTCAGTGGTTAGGGCACCAGCCATATACACCAGGGCTGGCGGGTTTGAACTTGGCCCGGGCCTGCTAAACAATGCTAACTGCAGCTCCCCCCCACCCCCGTGCCACCCCAAAAAATAGATAAATAAAAAATATAAAAATAGCTGGGTGTTGTGGTGGGCCCCTATAGTCTCAGCTACTCGAGAGGCTGAGGCAAGAGAGTTGCTTAAGCCCAGGAGTTAGGTTGCTGTGAGTTGTGATGCCATAACACTCTACTAAGGGCAACAAGTGAGACTATCTCAAAAAATAAAAATTAAAAAAAAAAACCAAAGACCAGTGTCACTGGTGAACATACATGAAAAATATTCAAATAAAGTAATACAATATTGGATCAGCAACTCTTGGAACAAAACATTTACCAGCCAAGCAACATCACAAATGAAAGATAGTAATGATGCCATTTTAAGTGCATGTATTTTTGCACATATTATAATTTGACTAACCAATAAACTATTATTGAACATTTAAGATTTTTCTAAAGTTTTGCTATTTTATTTTATTTATTTATTTTTTGAGATAGTCTCAAGCTGTTACCCTGGGTATAGTGCTGTGGAGTCACAGCGCATAGCACAACCTCAAACTCTGGGGCTTAAGCGATTCTCTTGCCTCAGCTTCCCAAGTAGCTGGGGCTACAGGCGCCTGCCACAATGCCTGGCTGTTTTTTGGATGCAGTTGTCATTGTTGCTTAGCAGGCCCGGGCCAGGTTCGAACCTGCCACCCTAGTGTATGTGGCCGGCACCCTTCCAGGCACTGCCAGGTTTTGCTATTTTAGATGATACTGTGAATGACTACTACTAAGAAGAAATTTCTAAGTACATCTATGAGCATTTCCTTAGAATATTTTACTTGAAATGTTCCCTTTTACTGTGTCTCCACTTTAAGGAGTATCTACAGCATGACACCAACCACGAAAAGGTTTCAAATTATTTTAATTATCAAATGATTGTCAGTACAAAGTTTATGTGTACACCATGAATTTTCCTTTTTTCATTCATGATCAGTTATGTGCCTGCTACAACAGAATACCACGGACTTAAGTAATTGATAAATAGACATTTATTTCTTGTGGTTCTGGGGACAGAAAAGTCCAAGATCAAGGGGCAGGCATTTGGTGAAGGCCTCTTGCTGCATCCTGTGCTGGAGGGGCAAAGGGAGGAGACAGAGAGACACAGATGACAGACAAAAGGGGGCTGGACTTCCTGGTCCTTTGGTGAGGAGCCCTCTCATGACAATAGCATTAACCCATTCATGAAGGCCTAATCACCTGTTAAAGGTCTCCCCTCTTGATGTTGTTACAGTGGTGGTTAAATTTCCAGCATGTGCCGTTTGAGGACCCTAATCAAACCATAGCAGGGTATATCTATCTTTAATATAAAGATGTCTTTTTTCTTTCTTTTTTTTTTTTTTTTTAGACACAGAGTCTTACCTTTTTACCCTTGGCAGAGTGCTGTGGCATCACAGCTCATAGCAACCTCCAGCTCTTGGGCTTAGGTGATTCTCTTACCTCAGCCTCCCAAGTAGCTGGTACTACAGAAGCTTGCCATAACACCTGGCTATTTTTTTGTTGCAATTTGTCTGGGGCCTGGTTTGAACCCACCACCCTTGGTATATGGGGCCAGCAACCTACTCACTAAGCCACAGGCGCCACCCTAAAGATGTCTTTTTTCTTAATTCACTGGATCATTCCCTTTTCCTAGAACCCTAGTGGATCATATTGAGTATCCCATATGAGAGACAATCATTTTAGCCTTAGTTTTTTATGACTTACCTTGCACTTAAACTATACAAGACATAACTAAGTGCTTGACTATATGCTGTCAAGTGTTGAGTGATTTTAACAAATTTGTCTATTTCTAAATTAACTCTCCTGAAGCAAAGCTCTTTCATTTGTCTTTTACCCTTATTGTATAACACTGGCAGGCACAACTTTATCTAGCTATTACTCACCTGACAGCCGATTCCTGATCATTGTCACAACTCTGAATCTTGTTACATTTTTTTGAGGGTAATTTTACCCCTTGTACAATGACACAGTCGTGTGCTGTGATTAAGCCTAAATACATTTGTTGTTTCAGGTGACATTTAGTGATGTGGCTGTAGACTTCTCTCATGAAGAGTGGGGATGGCTAGATTCTGCTCAGAGGGATTTATACAAGGATGTGATGGTCCAGAATTATGAGAACCTGGTCTCTCTAGGTAAGGATATCTGCCCTTCTGCTCCAATAGGGGAGGACCTTTCTTTTGCCACTGTGAATTGCTAGAGATCCCTCTAAGTAAATGGCTGAATTTCTATACCTTGTTCCAAAGCAAATGTGTAGCTCTTTTGTGCCCTGCCTGAAGCTTATTGTCTCATTTCAATGAACATTCTTCTACCCTTCCTTTGGTCCCTTTTGTGATGGCCTTTCATCCTTGAGGACCACAGCTTAAACAAGTTCTGTATTTTTCCTGTGAGTAGGTCTTTCTATAACTAAGCCATATGTGATCACTTTATTGGAGGATGGAAAGGAGCCCTGGATGGTGGAGAAAAATCTGTCAAAAAGTGTGTTTCCAGGTGAGTTATGGTGAATTAGGCAAAGGAGGTCTTTGCTCAAGATTCTTGTGAGTGTGGAAACATTTTAGGGATACTGTCTTCAGAAATTTCAGATATAAATGAAATTAAGGGATATTTACATTAGATTTCAAAACAGTCATTACTCCATCCCAAATTATTATTTGTCTGTATTTCTTATGTCATTTAATCAAAGTTGGAATCATAATAATGTACATTCTTGCTTTATTTAAGACAAAATAAGGGAAATTATTCTCTTTTTTTTTTTGCCATTTTTGGCTGGGGCTGGGTTTGAACCTGCCACCTCCGGCATATGGGACCAGTGCCCTACCCTTTTGAGCCACAGGCATGGCCCTTTTTTTTAAGAGAGAGAGAGTCTTATTTTGTCGCCCTTGGTAGAGTGCAATCTCCAGCTCTTGGGCTGAGGCGATTCTCTTGCATCAGCCTTCCAAGTAGCTGGGACTATAGGCGCCTGCCACAACGCCTGACTACTTTTTGTTGCAGTTTGGCCAGAGCTAGGTTCAAACCTGCCATCCTTGGTATATGGGGCCAGCACCCTATTCACTGAGCCATAGGTGCTGTCTGGCAAACTATTCTTAAGTCTTTTTTTTTTTTTTTGAGACAGAGCCTCAAGCTGCCCCCCTGGGTAGAGCGCCGTGGCATAGTTCACAGCCACCTCCAACTCCTGGGCTCAGGCAAGTCTCCTGCCTCCGCCTCCCACGTTGCTGGGACCACAGGAGCCTGCCACAACGCCTGGCTATTTTTTTTCGGTTGCAGCCATCATTGTTGTTTGGCGGGCCTGGGCTGGATTCAAATCTGCCACCTTAGGTATATGTGGCTGGCGCCTTAGCCACTTGAGCCACAGGCGCCGAGCCTCTTAAATCTTTTTTTGAAGAAAAAAAACGCCATGATGGTTTTAGGCCAAGAAAAGCTGTCAGATGGAAAAATCCCTTTTCTTCTAAAGCTGAACTTAATAGATCAAATATTAATGTGTTACAGGAAGTAAGGAATATGTACTAGGAATATTTTCTAATGTCTTACAAATGATCGTAGAATTTATCACAGATTTACAAAATGCAGAAGACTAAATATTTGTGAACCATAAGAGCATTTAGATTTTTTTGTTATTATAACTTTAATTTATTATTAGTTTTGCATTTTAAGCATATTGGCCTGATAGCAAATTAAGATTAATTGAAGGTTGGAGAAGAAGGTCATGAAACAAAATGTGATCTTTCATATGAGTATTGGCACAAAATGATGGCTTGGAATCCAGAATGCCTTCTATGTTTTCTTTCTAACACCTTCATTATTTCCCTCATCGCTCTACTCCTGCTTCAGTATGCTTCTTTATTCTCTCTTTTCTATTCAGACTAGAGAAGCACACTGAACATTGTTCATTGTTCAGTTCAAGTTCACCACTTGAACATTGTTCAGAAATCTTTGAAATATATGGGTTGTCAGAGCCATGTGTTTTGGGGGTATTTCTTTTTTCCTTTTTTTTTTTTGGCCAGGGCTGGGTTTGAATCTGCCACTTCTGGCATAGGGGCTGGCACCCTACCCTTTTGAGCCACAGGCGCCACCCTTGGGGGTATTTCTTATTCAATTCTCCTATTTCCACCAAAAAAAATTTCTTTTCAAGAAGTAAAATAAGTAGTATTTTGCCTTCTTGATATATTTCAGATTGGGAATCAAGATGGGAAGATAAGAAATTATCAACAAAGAAAGACATTTATGATGAAGATTTATCCCCAACAGTAATCATAGAAAAAACTGTAAAACAAACTTGTGAATTTTCAGATTTTAATAAGGATTCAGCATATATAGAGAAGTTGGAGAGGAAGCATGGAAGTCAAGTAGAACATCTGAGACCAGTGACCCTCACTTTCAAAGAAAGCTCCACTGGGGATAGTGTTTACAAATACAATACATTTAGAAACATCTTTCATTTAAAGTCCATTGTTTCTGAACCACAGAGAATTTCTGCTGAGGGGAAATCACATAAATATGACATAGTGAAGAGCTTACAAAAAAAGGCAGATACAAAAAATGAGAAAATAAGTGGTGGAAAGAAACTTTTGAATTCTAATGAAAGTGGAGCAGGCTTCAGCCGGAGCAAATCTCTTACCCTTCATCACACTTACAATAGAGAGAAAATCTATACATGCAGTGAATGTGGGAAAGCCTTTGGCAAACAATCAATCCTTAATCGCCACTGGAGAATTCATACAGGAGAGAAACCCTACAAATGTTGTGAATGTGGGAAGACTTTTAGCCATGGCTCATCCCTTACTCGGCATCAGATAAGCCACAGTGGAGAGAAACCATACAAATGTATTGAATGTGGGAAGGCCTTTAGCCATGTTTCATCGCTTACTAATCATCAGAGTACTCATACTGGAGAGAAACCCTATGAATGTATGAACTGTGGAAAGTCTTTCAGTCGTGTTTCACATCTTATTGAGCATCTAAGAATTCATACTCAAGAAAAACTCTATGAGTGTCGTATATGTGCAAAGGCTTTCATTCATAGGTCATCTCTCATTCACCATCAAAAAATTCATACAGGAGAGAAACCTTATGAGTGTAGTGAGTGTGGGAAAGCTTTTTGCTGCAGCTCACACCTTACCCGACATCAAAGAATTCACACTATAGAGAAACAATATGAATGTAACAAATGTCTGAAAGTCTTTAGTAGCCTCTCATTTCTTATTCAGCATCAGAGTATTCACACTGAAGAAAAACCCTTTGAATGCCAGAAATGCAGGAAATCCTTTAACCAGCCTGAATCACTGAATATGCATTTGAGAAACCACATCAGACTGAAACCTTATGAATGCAGTATATGTGGGAAAGCCTTCAGTCATAGGTCATCCCTGCTTCAACATCATAGAATTCATACTGGAGAGAAACCTTATGAATGTATTAAATGTGGGAAGACATTCAGCTGTAGTTCAAACCTTACTGTACATCAGAGAATTCATACTGGAGAAAAGCCATATAAGTGTAATGAATGTGGGAAAGCTTTTAGCAAAGGCTCAAATCTTACTGCCCATCAAAGAATACATAATGGGGAGAAACCCAGTAGTGCAGGAGGTATGGAGGAGCCTTTAGACCATATGAGTCACTACATATTTGAGACAGCATATAGGAGAGAAACTGTTTGATACAGTATTTATCATTAACTTCAGTCATAGTTCCTCTCTGATTCAACGCCAGAAAATTTATACTGCAGAAAAGTTTTAGGAATGTAGTGAATATGAGAAGACCTTTAGCAATGATGCAAACCCTTCTGTCAGAGTTCATACCCTAAAGAAACCATATGAAGACAATAAATGGGGGAAACCCTTTGTCAGTATCATCCTTTAATTGACCTAAGTATATGCACTAGGAAAAAAAAAAACCTGTGAGGCTGGGTGTGGTGGAGCATGCCTGTAATCCTAGCATTCTGGGAGGCCCAGGCAGCTGGATTGCCCTGAGTGCGCAGGTTTGAGACCAACCTAAGCAAGAGCGAGACCCCCATCTCTTAAAAAAATAGCCAGGTGTTGGAGCAGCTAGTAATCCCAGCTACTTGGGAGGCTGAGGCAATAGAATTGCTTGAGCCCAAGAGTTGGAGGTTGCTGTGAGCTTTGACACCCTGGCACTCTACTGGGGGTGATAAAGTGAGACTATATCTCAAAAAAACAAACAAAAACCACATATGTAGCAAATATGAGAAAGACTGTAGGCAATATGAATTTCTTATAAATGCCTACAGGAGAGAAGCTGTATGAGTATAGAAAATTTAAAAATTACGGGAAGTTGGGCAGTGCGTGTGGCTCAAAGGAGTAGAATGCTGGCCCCATATGCTGGAGGTGGCAGGTTCAAACCCAGCCTTAGCCAAAAACTGTGGAAAAAAAAATTATGGGAAGTTTTTTGGTTCCAAGTGCATCCTTTAATCTATATCAGATAACTCGAAGAGAAATCTGGTACAAGAAATGTAGCAAATTGGCTCAGTGCCCATAGCACAGTTATGGAGCCAGCCATATACACTGAGGCTGGCAGGTTCGAATCCAGCCCAGGCCAACTAAACAACAATGACAACTGCAACAACAACAACAACAAAATAGCCGGGCATTGTGGCAGGCGTCTGTAGTCCCAGCTATTTGGGAGGCTGAGGCAAGAGAATCACTTAAGCCCAAGAGTTTGAGGTTGCTGTGAGCTGTGATAACATGGCACTCTATTGAAAGTGAAGTAGTGGCTTGGTGCCTGTGGCTCAAGCGGCTAGGGTGCCAGCCACATACACCTAAGGTGGTGGGTTCAAATCCAGCCTGGGCCCGCCAAACAACAATGATGGCTGCAACCAAAAAATAGCCGGGCGTTGTGGTGGGCACCTGTGGTCCCAGCTACTTGGGAGGCTGAGGCAGTAGACTCACTTGAGCCCAGGAGTTGGAGGTTGCTGTGAGCTGTGATGCCACAGCACTCTACCCAGGTGGAAAGCTTGAGGCTCTGTCTCAAAAAAAAAAAAAAAGAAAGTGAAGTAGTAAAACTTAAAAAAAAAAATGTAGCAAATTGTTCACTAAGGGTTCTTAGCTTGGTAGATCTCAGAAGATTAATGACAGAATAGCCTGAAGGAGGTAGGAATTATGTGTCAATCTTTGCAGTGATGCTATTTGTAAATGGAATTTTGTAAAAGCAAACAAGAATATTATAAATAAATATGCACTCCCTATAGCGGTAACTTGCAGTTTTATTTGAGTCCTACATAGAAATTATTTTTAGCTTAATGGGCATGTGAAAATATTTAGTCACCCAGAGCCAGTTAATGTTATGATTTTGAAAATTAAAGCTGCAAAGAAGTAAAATGGTGTTAATTTTTGGTCTTTAAATAAAATCACTTGTATATAATGAACTCTTTGACTGGACTCTTGCAAAAATTTTCACCAATTCTTGAAAAGTTACTAGCAAACCTAGAGAAAAATGGCTTGGCCTCTGTACTTTTTTTCTCATGAGGATATTTCAGAGTACATTTTCAGTAGGCTTAATAAAACACTTTAAGAAAGTGTGTTGAGCATCACTCATGTTTACAAAGTGCTGGGGTGTAATCATACAGTATTTCTCAGCTTCAGTGGTATGTCAGAATCACTAGGAGGGCCTGTTTAAACACTGGCCACCAAGCTCCATCTCTGGAGTTCTGTTTTAGCTGGTTTGAAGTAAAGTTAAGAATTTAAATTTTTCACAAGTTCTTGAGTGACACTAATGTTGTTTATCCAGAAAGCACATTGTGTCAAAATGAGTGTGACCCTTTTCTCCCAGAGCTTAATCTGACAAGAGAGAAAGCAAATTTGTAGTAATCTTTGCAAGTACTGGGAGGATATAACCCAGGAACAACAATGCTGTGAGAGAACAGAGCAGGCTTAGCTGTGGATGTGGTTTTCGATCTGAATCCTAAGTGATGAGAACTGGTTATGTGATGAATACTTACTGTAGCTTTGTGCGTACATGTGAGCCCACTTGGGTAAAGCAGTGTGGTTCTGTCATAGCTGCTGCAGCTGGACTTCATGTTCTAGTGTCTGCTTTCAAGATCTGTGGCCTTGAGGTACTATTGCTGGCAGCAGCATCAGCCACAGCAGTAGTCATTTCTCCATCCCCTGGGTCACAGTTATGGAGGTTTACTTAAAAACAGAAGTGTTCCCATAGCTTTTCCACCATGCCTACCAATTTTTGAAAGCATTAATTACTGTATTACATAAATACATGCTTTGGGTTTTTTTTTCTTTTTTTCCCTTGCTAGAATGCCATGATGCCATAGTTCACAGCAACCTGAAACTCTTGGGCTCAAGCAATTCTCTTGCCTCTGCCTCCTGAATAACAGGGACTACAGGCATCCACCACAATGCCTGGCTATTTTTTTCACGATAGGTTCTGGCTCTTGCTCAGGCTGGTCTCAGACTCCTGAGTTTAAGTAATCCACCCATCTCAGACCCCCAGAGTGCTGGGATTACAGGCATGAGCCACCTTACCTGGCTCAAATATATGTTTTTTTTAAATACTTAAGAGAGTTTTTACTTTATGCTCTGAACCTTGACAGATAATCATGGTTTGTAAGGAGGATGGCTTCAAATAGTCCTTAAGTTCTAGACAAGAAATGGAATAGTGTCACTGGCCTTGTGGCTTCTTGTGAGCAGAAAGGTAATACAGGTCAATGTGATAAGAGTATATGGGCACTACTAAAAGTAAAGGGCAGTTATATAGCTGATGTTTCAGATTTTGTTCTTTATGATAGTTGAGGGCTGTAAATATGTTATCTTAAAAAGGAATATTATTGATATAATGATTCTTGTGTGGAATGAGTGATAAGGTTTATGCCTTTAGACGAGATCCTCTTCTCTGATACTCCTGCTCCTTAACTGAAAGCCAAAGCTGGGGGGCATATTCCAATAGCAATTGTCAGTAGAGATCGTGGGTTTGGGATGGGGTGGTGACTTTTTAATATGAGTAAGGATTTATCTTTATTTTCAGTCATGAGATTTATTTTGAAGGTTTATGAAGTGTTGAAGGTTCTTTGAGAGGACCTTCTCTAAGGAGGCATAGAATGGTATCAATCAGTTGTAATTATGGGTAGACTGGCCAGCACCTACATACAGTTGGCAGTAACTTTCTTTTCTCCCATTCTCTGTCCATCCTCTTCTCTGCTAAGCAAATGCTCCAAAATACTGCGTTTTCTACCAATGCAGAACAAACTCTTAATTCCATACTCGCATCACTCAAAGTCCCCAGAAGGATTTTAATCATAGCAATAGAGGAAATTAGTCCTAAATTAAGATTTCTCTGGTTTTCCCTAGTAAAGCTTAAATGCGAGACCCTGAAAGATCAAACTATTTTCTAGTCACTTAAATGTGGCCTATAACAAAGCTCAAGAATATATACAAGCCACAATGGAATACAAAACTATTTCCAAACCACAATGTCTGACACTTAATAAAAAATAAACAGGGATACACAGAAACAGGAAAATACCACCCAAAATATGAAAAAAAATAAAAAACAAACCAGTTACCCAAGACAAGCTCAGAATTTCATGTGTCCAAGAAGCTTGAAAAAAGACTGAACATATTTAGCAGACATGAAAGACACAAGAAAGACCCTAACATAATTTAAATAGATAAAAACTATAAATTCTTACATAAAATACACTGGATGAGACTAAAGTCATATTAGACATTGCAGAAGAAAAGATTAGGACTCTGGAAGCTGGAAGATCTAACAGTAGAAATTATCCAACATGGACTTGCTGCCTGTATGTCAGCAGCTAGGGCGCCACTGGGGCTGGCAGGTTCTAACCCAGCCTGGGCCTGCCAAATAACAATAACAACTACAACAAAAAAATAGCTGGGCATTCTGGTGGGTGCCTGTAGTCCCAGCTACCTGGGAGGCTGAGACAAGAGAATCACTTAAGCCCAATAGTTTGAGGTTGCTGTGAGCTGTGAAGCCACAGCGCTCTACCGAAGATGACAAAGTAAGACTCTTGTCTTCCCCATCCCCCCAAAAAATTATCCAAAATGAAACTCAGAAGAAAAAACTAAAAAAAAAAAAATTGTGAGATTACTTCAAAGGGACCAATACACATACAATTGAAGGCCTTGAAAGAGAGGTATACCGGGACAGAAAAACAGGTTGAAATATTCCTGAATTATTGAAAACTGTAAGCCCACAGATCAAAGAAATTCAATGAATGCCAAGCATGAGAAAATTTCACCAAGCACATCATAAACTGCTCAATACAGTGATAAGCCGAAAATCTTGGATACAATCAGAATTAGGGAGGGTGTGGAAAATTATTTCATGTACAAGGGAAAGACGGCAAGTATGACAACAGATTTCATGTTGGCAAAACTGCAAACCAAAAGATACATTAAGAATATAAAGTGTTAAAAATATCACACTGGAAAGTACATTTCAAAAACAAAAGTGAAATAGACAATTTCAAATATACAAAGACTGAAAAAGTTTAGTACCAGCAGACTTTCATTATAGAACATATAATTTTCCTAATGAGAATGAAAATGGCCCCTGAAATGTCAAAGGAAAACTCAAAGAATAGAGAGCACCAGACACAGTAACTGAATGGGGAGTGATGAAGATTTTGTTTTTTAGTAATTTCTTTAAAAGACAGCCAACTATCTAAAAATGATAACCATTCATCGTGGGGTTGTTGCCGTGAAGTAAAATGTCACTAGTGGCACTGAGAGTGGGTGGCAATAAACAAAAAATTACACTTGTTATATTCTTATGATTTACATGAAGTAGTGTAGTCTTACTGACTGTCAACTGTAATGTTTTCAGGCCCTGGCAAACTACAACCTGTAGCCACATCCATCTCTTTTTGTATAGCCCATTGACTTAAAAATGGTTTTTATACTTTTTTCAAGACAGAGTCTCACTCAAGCAATCCACCCACCTCAGCCTCCAGAGTGCTAGTATTACAGGGGTGAACCATCACGTCTGACTCACTTTTTACACTTTATTTAATTTTTTTGAGATAAGAATCTCACTTTATCACCCTGTGTAAGTAGAGTGCCATCGTGTCATCGCTCACAGCAACCTCAAACTCTTAGGCTGAAGCCATCCTTTTGCCTCCGCCTCCTCCTACATGGCTGGGACTACAGGCACCTGCCAAAACACCCTACTAATTTTTAGTAGAGATGGGGTCTCACTCTTTTTCAGGCTGGTCACCAACTCCTGAGCTCAAGTGATCCTTCCACCTGGGCCTCCCAGACTGCCATGATTATAGGTGTGATCCACCTCACCTGGACAGTTTTTACTCTTTAAATGGTTGAAAAATCGAAAGATGAGTAATAGTTCATGACACATGAAACTTACTTGAAATTTAAATGGTTTTCATAAAAAAACATTTTATTAGAACGTAGCCACACTCTCCTTTATATACTATTTATTGTCTATGGCTGCCACTCAGTTGTGACAGAGGGAGCCTGAGGCACTCTCACTGTATCACAGCCCTGTAGTCCTAAGTTGAAAGCCAGCTGAGTGACACCATATGTCCATACCTTGGCACTGTATTTTTTTTTTTGAGACAGAATCTCACTCTGTTGCCCTGTGGCATCATAGCTCACAGCAACCTCCAGCTCTTGGGCTTAGGCGATTCTCTTCCTTCAGGCTCCCAAGTAGCTGGGACTGCAGGCGCCCACCACAATGCCCAGATATTTTTTGTTGCAGTTTGACCAGGGCCAGGTTTGAACCTGCCACAACTTGGTATATGGTGCTGGCACCTTACTCACTGACCCACAGGCGCCGCCCTGTATTTAATTTTTTTTCAGTGTGTATTCATCATGTCAAAATATGAACAGAGAACAGGAGACTTCAAATGCCACGCTTTTAAAACAGAGCAGAGTGCATAGTATCTACTATTTAATTAGATGGCAGAACCTTGGGTTGAGTATGTAATGACATTGTAGCTGTGATAAAAAGGATAAACCGGCTCAGTGCCTGTGGCTCAATCGGCTAAGGCGCCAGCCACGTACACCTAAGGTGGCGGGTTTGAATCCCCGGCCCGGGCCCGCTAAACAACAATGATGGCTGCAACCAAAAAATGGCCAGGCGTTGTGGTGGGCACCTGTGGTCCCAGCTACTTGGGAGGCGGAGGCAGGAGACTCGCTTGAGCCCAGGAGTTGGAGGTTGCTGTGAGCTGTGATGCCATGGCACTCTACCCCGGGGGATAGCTTGAGGCTCTGTCTCCAAAAAAAAATCCACATGTATCTAAAAATTAGATCGCAACTCCTCTTTTCTTCTGAATTCTGTTTGCCTGAAAAATTGTCTTCCAACCCTTACCTTGGAGTTTTAATTTGTCTTTTGAAGCTAGATGTGTTTCGTGTTTCCTGCGGACAGCAAATGGATGGCTTGTGTTTTTTAATCCAGTGAGCCAATCTATGCCTCTTCAGTGGGGAATTCAAACGATTAACATTTATTGAGATAATTGATAACGGTAGTAGTGTTGTATTTATCTTATTTTGTGAGAGTCCATTGCTTGGTTTTATCTTTTGCATCATTGTGGAAGTTATGTTCTGTCCTTCAATTTCTGAGTTCTTACTTTGCTGTTGATCCATTGTGATGGTCAGTGTGTAGAACAGGTTGAAGTATTTCCTGTAGAGCTGGCCTTGTTGTGGTGAATTTCCTCAATGTATATCAGTAAGTGATTTGAATTCTCTGTCAATTTTAAAGCTTAGCTTAGCAGGATATAGAATTCTAGGATGGAAATTGTTCTGTTTAAGTAGATTAAGGGTAGATGACCATTGTCTTTTGACTTGAAAAGTTTCATTAGA
>CAUYQV010076045.1:0-22646 GCA_963574575.1 Galagoides demidoff
ACCTAAAATAGTGTATGTAACTTTTTTTTTTTGAGACGGAGCCTCAAGCTATCCCCCTGGGTAGAGTGCCATGGCATCACAGCTCACAACAACCTCCAACTCCTGGGCTCAAGCGAGTCTCCTGCCTCTGCCTCCCAAGTAGCTGGGACCACAGGCGCCCACCACAATGCCCGGCCGTTTTTGGTTGCAGCCGTCATTGTTGTTTGGCGGGCCCAGGCTGGGGATTCGAACCGCCACCTTAGGTGTACGTGGCTGGCGCCTTAGCCGATTGAGCCACAGGCGCTGAGCCTGTAACTTTTTTAAAAATAAATTTTTAGTTTTAGTAAAAATTAAACTGTGTATCATATACTGAGAGAGCCAGACCAGCGCCATTTTGTTACTTCCCCCTCCATTTTGAGCCTCAGCAGTCATCTTAGATGATAAGTTTCAGCTTCCCCAAAACCCAGGCTTTTCCCTGAAATCAAGCATCCCAGTTAGCCAATCAGAAGTGCACTCCACCCTTCTTGCTTCATACCACCCTAAGACCCCAGTTAGGAAATCCCCCACCCCTCCTACCTGTACCAATCCAGAGCCTCCCCATACTTCCCTATACCCCGACCACCAATCACCCCTACTTCCCCATGCACCGACCACCAATCAAAAATGTACCCCACCCTTCTTCACCCTTCTTGCTTTCTGTATCCTATAAAACTATCCAACCCCCTAAGTTTGGGGCCTTCCTTGGTATGTTTGCCAAGAGAGGGTCCAAGCTTGAGCTTGCTAAATAAAGCTTGCCTCTTGCTTTTACATCGGAGTGTGTCTCGATTAGTCTCTTCATGGGCTCAGGGACTCAGGGAAATTCTGGGCACAACAATACCTCAGTACAGCTCTTTGAAAAATTATTGTTATGAGTATAATTGTGAAAACACACACACACACACACGCAAGAAATATTGTTAAGCATTGAAGGAAGCCTTTTAGTCTGCTGAGCTCGTACTTCATCTTTGGAAAATCACCCCATATGGTTTCCTGATAATTTCCGCTCTTGCCATGCTCCTTGTGTTTTGAACAGGTCCAATAAGTCAGACATTAAGACTTGCTTGTTGATACTCCGCCTTGCCTCTCACTCTGTCACCCTGGGTAGACTGCTATAGCATCATAGCTCACAGCAACCTCAAACTACTGGGCTCAGATGATCTTCTTGCCTCAGCCTCCCGAGTAGCTGGGACTACAAGCACCCGCCACAAGGCCGGGCTAGTTTTTCCAGTTTTAGTAGAGACAGGGTCTCACTCTTGCTCAGGTTGGTCTCCAACTCCTGAGCTCAGGTGACCCACCCGCCTTGGCCTCCCAGAGAGCTGGGATTACCAGTGTGAGCCGCAGAGCCCAGGTGTGCTATATATTTATCTTTTCTTTCATTTTCTGTACCTCTACTTTCTGATTCTTTCAACACTGTCTTGCAACCTACAGGAATGTTTTTCTCATTTAAAATTTTTCAGATTTGTTTTTAATTTTTAGGAGTTCTGTTTTTGTTTTCTGAATGGGGCTTTTTAATAGCAGCCCTTTTTTGCTTTACAGATACAATATCCTCTCAAATCTCTACAAAAACATTAAGTAGAACTTAACGAAAATTGAAAGGTTACAGAGCCAAAGATGAAAGATTATTCCAGGGCCTGAGACAAAGGGAAACAGAGGCCTGGTTTGTGCAATTAAAATGGCTTTATTCCACCTGGGTGTAAGTGGGAAGGATCTCCAACCTGGCCAGGCAGAAATCCACACATGGGTAATGGTGACCTGGGGTTTAAAGGTCAGGAAGCTGGGGGATGGGGGTCCGGGGGGTGTTGGGACATTACCTTTCCTGGGTTGGGCATCTGTTGTAAGGGTGGGACATTCAGTGGGGTAGGAGGGCAGGGGGTTGACCCATTCACCTTCCTTAGGTGGGACGTCCCATGGGAGAGGGTAGGGAGTTAATTCAGGTGGGTCAACCCTATTTGGGCAGGGCTTGACCCTATCAAAAATTGTCTTCTGTTCCCTGCACTACCTCTGTTTAAGCTTTCTCTTTTTCTTCCCTTCCCCTTCCCTCCCTCCCTCCCTCCTTTCCTTCCTTCCTTCCTATAGAGTCTTGCTCTGTCACCCAGGCCAGAGTGAAGTAGGTCAGGGTACAGAGTGCATCATCATAGCTCACTGAAACCTCAAAATCCTGGGCTCAAGAGATTCTCCTGCCTCAGCCTCTCAAGTAGCTGACTACAGGTAACAACCACCCCACCTGGCCTGTTTAAGCTTTCTGAAAATTTCTTATGTTGGCCAGGTGTGGTAGCTCACACCTGTAATCCCAGCACTCTGGGAGCCCAAGGCAGGTGGATTTCTTCAGCTCAGGAGTTCAACACTAGTCTGAGCAAGAGCGAGACCCCCATAGCTACTAAAAATAGAATAACCAGGCATTGTGGTGGGTGCCTATAGTTCCAGCAACTCTGGAGGCTGAGGCAGGAGGATTGCTCAAGCCCAGGAGTTTGAGGTCACTATGAACTATGATGCCATAGCATTCTACATAAGGCAACAGAGTGAGACTCTGTCTAAAAAAAAAAATGTTCTTATGTTTGTCTTGGTCTCCTCATTCATAATGAAGTCATCAAGTAGAGAGCCTTCTGTGCACTGAAAAGCTGACTGAGAAGCAAGGACTGCCAGCCCCCAGGGTGGCTACAGCTTTATCCAGTGCTGAGTTGGGCATGAAGCTGCGGAAACTCCCAACTGTCAAAATGTGGAGGTGCTTTCTTCTGAGTTCATTTAATTTCTTTAGAAAAGAATCTTTCAGTTTTTTGCCCGGGGATTAAACATCTACTAACTGAATGGTCACCCAGCAGAGGGGAGGGTGTGTTCCGTTCTTTATTTAGACTTTTGTGACCTCCCTCTGTCTGTTGTCTCTTGTTTCACCTCCCCTCTGCCGTGCCTGGTGCTCTTGCCTATCGCTCCTGCCAAGTCTCAGTTGTATCCTAATTCATCAGTAATCACTCATGTCCCCTCTGTTATCTTCCAGAATTTTGTTAACATTTCTCATCATCTGCTGGGCTCATGCTGAGATGAGCTCATGTCTGTAATCCTGGCACTTTGGGAGGCCCAGGTGGGAGGACTGCTTGAGCCTCGGAGTTTAAGACCAGCCTGAACAAGAGCAAGACCCCGAGTCTACTAAAAATATAAAAAAATTAGTTGGGTGTGGTAGTGCCTGCCTGTAGTCCCAGCTTCTCAGGAGGCTGAGGCAGGAGGATTGGTTGAGCCTAGGATTTTGAGGCTGCAGTGAACTATGATGATGCCACTGTACTCTAGCCTGGATGGTGGAATAAGACCCCCGTCTCAAAACAAAGAAACAAATAAACAAAAACTTGCCGTCTGATGGACCCTCTTGCTCTTACTCTTACTCATTAATATGTTCTTTTACTTCTTTTATCATCAGTTTGGTGGATTCTTGGGAAAGAGAGGAGATGAATACCTGTAATCAATTTCCATCTTTAATTAGGCAGTCGGCTTTATTTATAAGTGTTTGTGTTACAAACTTCCCCCTGTAAATCTGGTTTTGTGAATACAGTAGGGTAAATTATCTGCCCGGAAGATTAGAGAAGTGATTTTCTCTGTGATTATGGGAGTAAGGTTCAGATAACCTTGGGCGGTGTAATGTTTCCTACGGAGTAATCTGGATGTGAGGAGAGTATCTAAGACGCTGCGGGGGGAGTGTGAGATTAACTCTGTCTTCACAGCTTAGGAGTCTGGTTACTTATTTACAGTCGGCATAAGATAAATAGTCCAATAACACGAAAGGTTCTATAAAAAGTTTTGTTAACTTTAGGTTAAAAGTTAAATTAAGACAAGAAGTTAAGTTTTTAATCTGCTGCAAACTGTGTTTCTCTGCCTGCCTGAAGCTTTGTTTTGGTCCAGATTTCTAGAACCAGAAAGACAATAAAACTGTAGCATCACCCAGGCCGGCTCTTCCTAACCCTACTCATCCACAAAGAATTTCCCCTTTGAGCCACCACGACATTGGTGGTTACTCACACCACAGATTGCTCAGGATTGGCTGGACTGCAAATAAAATACTGTTTGCTCATAATCCAGCTGATAAGCTACCATAGAAATACAAGCAGGTTCCTGTTCTCAGAAACTGAAGCGTTTGCTCTTTGCCTTCCTCCTGACATTTTCATGCGAGACCCAGAGAGGACACATCGTGTCTCCGGCCCAGAGGAAAGATGGGTCTGCTGAGTTCTAAAAGCCCGAAAGCCAAGCAAGCCCAGATTCTTCTTCTGGGACTTGACTCCGCAGGAAAGACTACGCTCCTGTACAAACTAAAGTTTGCTGAAGATGTTGTGACCATCCCGACAATTGGTTTCAATGTGGAGACGCTGCAGTTGGGAAGGGGTGTGTCGCTCACCGTCTGGGATGTTGGGGGGCAGGAGACCATGAGGACCGCCTGGGGCTGTTACTGCGAGAACGCGGACGGGCTGCTGTACGTGGTGGACAGTACTGACCGGCAGAGACTGGAGGACTCTCGGAGAGAGTTTGAGCACATTTTAAAGAATGAACACATTAAAAGTGTGCCTGTTGTCCTACTGGCCAACAAGCAGGACTTGCCTGGAGCTCTGACCGCCAGGGACATCACCAGGAAGTTCAGGGTGATGAAGTTGTGCAGTGACCGGAGCTGGTTCGTGCAGCCCTGCTGTGCCGTCACCGGGGATGGGCTGGCTGAGGGGTTCAGGCAACTGACCGCATCTGTGAAAAGCCACATGAAGTCAAGAGGAGACACTTTCGTGTTCTTCAAGCAGAACTGAGGTTCTGACAGGTCCAAACCTCAAAAGAGACCCTAATGAAGTGAAAAGGATAACTGGGGTTTTTTCCATGGCAAGTGGGAAAAGCAAGTTACTGAGTTGGTAAACTTTTCCTGAGATGTTATTTCACCTAAATTCTTCTTTTTTTTTCTTGAGACAGAGCTTCAAGCTGTCACCCTGGGTAGAGTGCTGTGGCATCACCACTCACAGCAACCTCCAACTCCTGGGCTTAAGCGATTCTCTTGCCTCAGCCTCCCAAGTAGCTGGGACCACAGGCGCCCACCACAACACCCAGCTATTTTTTGGTTGTAGCCGTCATCGTTGTTTGGCAGGCCTGGGCTGGATTCGAACCCGCCAGCTCTGGCATATGTGGCTGGCGCCTTAGCTGCTTGAGCTACAGGTGCCGAGCCTATTTCACCTAAATTCAATTAAAGAACTTAGAGTGTTATCCAGAAAACAGTTATTTTTAGCCAGGAGCTTTAGCAAACTAAGTGGTAATGATCACTGAAAATGAAAAATTAAACTGCTCTGCAAAATTTAACACCTTGGATGATTCCAAATTCAGCAGTCATATTAGGGGCCAAATAAGTTATTGCTTTATTAATTTTGCATGACTGCTAAAACAAAATTTAAGTAGCCACCTGCTCTGAAAGGAAGAATCCTTTCAGATTGCTTCTAGTTGTTATAGGTACTGAACTTCCATCATGTCCTACCTGGGTACAGTGAAAAATGAACTTCAAATTATGGAGAGAAAAGATCTGGTAAATCCTTATTCCCTAAATAAATCTGTTCTTCTGGATTCCTGTCAGATTTTGGTATCTACTGCTGGGAACTTCCTCAATGAGCCTTAACTGATGAACTTCAGGCTGTAAATTGCCCAGAGGCTGTGTTCTTCCCCCGGGAGCAGAAATCCTTAAACTAATCCATACCTGGGGCATCAGGTAGTACCTTAGGGTTTCCGGCAAGCTCTAGGCTTAGGGTCCAGCTCTAGACTGCTGCCCCGAGTCCTCCATAAGTGGAATTCAGTATGACAGGCATTACCTGGGAACAGCTCACTGTGACCAAACGGGAGCCAGACCCAGACTCTGCTCTCAGAGACCTTGACCTTCACAGTGGAAAAACCACATCAACCTAGTAGCTGGAGTAGGGCAATGGTGCTACGTGCTACTTCAGGAGACACTTGGACCAGGGAAAACAAGAAATGCTTGAAGCAGGAGATGGTATCTAAGAGGGTCCTAACTGCCAGGGACCCCAGGAAGGTTTAGGATGGTCACTGGAAGTTCCCATCAGGAGACTTTCCAGATGTGCTGTGAAGGCGGAGGGGGGTGGGTACAGCACTGGAGACTGAAGTGGAATTCCCCCAAGCTCCGAACTCTCAGGGAGGCCTGAGAGTGGCCTTTTCATCTCTCATCTTAGCCATGATTTGTTCAGCAAACACATCCTTCTGTCCTACACGGTAGGGAGTCAAGTATTGCAGTAGACACACACAGGGTGACAGGTGTCGTCCGCTGAACACTGGTGTATGCCGGGCGTCATCGAGCACTTTCACACCCCTTCTCCCTTGGTGCTCACAGCTGCCCTGAGAGAAACAGGCATCATTCTCTCAGTTTTTCAGATGAGAGCACTGGGACCAAACAAGGTTAAATAACAACTACCAAAAAAGATTTGGTATTGTAACCGAGAAGCTGCAGAGCCGAGATTTAAACTCAGGTGTGTCTGGCTCCAAGGCCTGTGCTGTTAATTCTTATGATACTGTTTTACAAAGAAGCCACAGGCTCTGCCTTCAGTGAGCTTACAGCGAACAGTTAAGAATACATCAAGCTCAGCATAGATTGTTTTTTCTTTTTTTTCAATAAGAAGTTTCTTAGGAAAAATAAGCCAGGCAGAATAAACTAAGTGCAATAACAGAGATACAAGAAATGTGCTGACAGGCTGGTAGGAGAGTTCTGATTCAGGAATCTCGGGAGGTGGGGATGGTGAACACTTCACAGCAGAGTTTTCCCTGGTTTACAAAATGAGTAAAGCCTCCAATGCACAGCTTCCCTTACAATTTTCATTCGTGTTTTTAACTGAATCTTCCTGGTGATCTTAAAGTTGATCTTATTTCTGTAGGAAATGTCTGTCTAGAAAATATCCCCTGGTGTTCCTGAGAATTTTAGTAATCTGAATTAAGCCAAGCCCCTAAGGCCTAGTCTTAGCATGATGTAAAATTCAAAGAAAACAGTCTGGTAAATTATTGAAAACAACTCAAACCTTAACTTCAGAAAGCTCCTAGGTGTGTGTGGTGAGGGTGAGGGTGGTGGAAAGATACCTCCTTATTGTACAGCAAAACTTATTATTATTTTTTTTAAGACATAGGGTCTCACTCTGTTGGCCAGGGTAGAGTGCAGTGGTACTATCATAGCTCATTGCAGCCCTGAAATCTGGGCTCAAACAATCCTCCAGCCTCAGACACTGAGTGGCTAAGACTACAGGCATGTGCTACCACATCCAGCTGATTTTGAATTTTTTGTAGAGTCAAGGTCTTGTTATGCTGGTCTCTAACTCCTGGCCTCAAATGATCCTCCTACCTTGGCCTCCCAAATCTCCTGCTGGGATTACAGGGGCTAATGCACCCAACCTTAGCAAAACTTTTCCTTTCCCTGTCATTTCAATATCTCTCTCTGTAGAGCAGCCATTCCTCCAAATCTCTGCTAATATTTGCCCAGGAACGTGTCCACTTTTCTGCTTTTCCTCCTTGCTTCCCTGAGATCCAGTCTATTTTCTACCTTCCCTTGTTGCTTTCCTTTCGGGTTAATGTCACCAGTCTCTCCTTTGCTCCTGAGTTCCCTTCTGCTCTCCTCAGCGTGCCCCTCCCTGCACCCCCCCACCTGCCCCCCACCCCATTCTTCACCACGATCTACTGAGAAAGCCCAAATCTGAAAGACAAGGTAAATGATAGAAAAATATTCCTTAACAGGTGAGAGGAAACAGGCTATGAATATTCAGGCCTTGATATTTATCGTCATAGATTTTATTTCATTTTACTTTAGTGCATTTCTTCCAGGCATTTCATCTGCATAATTTAATTTTTTAATTTTTAAAATAAATTTTACTGTGTGTGTATGAGGCTCACAGCATGATGCAGGATACGTGTAGATAGTAAAATGATGACTACAGTGAAACAAATAGCTTATCACCTCACAGTTACTCTTCTGCATGTGACGAACGCATGTTAACACCCCCTCCCCCTAAAAAACTATGCAATGGAACTCTCATCATTCATCTGTAACCAGGCAAAACTTTTATCAAAATAGCATGTTGCCATGGATCTGATGGCAAATGCCTAACACTTCTGATATGGTCCTTGGCTAAAGATTTAAGGAGTGAATCCTAAATCTTTGAGGCAAAGGTTAAATATAAGTTAACTATGCTGAAAGGTAAATAGAAGATAAGTATCTCCATCTGATTTTATAAGTCTAAGTGGAAAAAAAACATCTACAGGGCATAAGAATGAAGAATGGTCAAATAAATAAAACAGCTGCAAGGACCGGTGCATATCAAAATTAATTTGTCAGTTTAAAGACAGAAAGTCACTATGTTTTGATGATGAAAAAAGTGGGTTTCACCAAACCAGGGAAGACTGGGAACTGTAGATAGATGGAGTCCTGGCTCCCCGCAGGTGGCACCGAGGGGCAGTCTCCGAGGCCGGCTGTCTGCTGCGCGTTGAGTGTGTGGAGAGAAGATCCAAGGAACGGTGTCTACTGACTGCTCCGCATCCCTCGGAGCTGTCCGGCTCAGGAGGTGCACGAGAGAGAGACAGGCAGGCAGAGACGTTTCCCTGGCGGTGCTGAATATCTCAGTATAATGCAACCTCCTAATGTCGTAGGGGTTCCAGTCCTTTGGGGGCATGAGAAAGCACACTTGACCTTGAAAGTGCCGCACAAATATAGAAGATAGTTATCCGATGACTTAACCACACGAGTGGCGTTTTCACCCGTATCTCATTTTGTTCCCACGGAATCTTGAGGCGGGGTGTAACAGAGCTTGTCAACCCTGTTTGAAGGATATGAGGAAAGTGATTAAACAGTTATTGAACTTAATCCTCTGACTTCTAAGTTCAAGACACATAAACATTACCATAAAATGAATTTGGCAATACTAAGGCCCATTACATCTCTATGTTTCTAAATGGGTCCCAAATCTAAAACACACCTTGCGTTCCCCTTCAGACCCCACGTGCACCAGCACACCCCATCCCTTCTCCCTTCGGAATCCCTCTCCCTCTGCCCCTTCCCACTCCCCACGTCTACCACACGGCCACCATCAGCTTCCCTCTGCCTTCTTCACACAGGACTCCACCTCGGGGGTCTTTGGAAAATGGGAATCTGGTCAGTCCAGAATCCCCTGCTCTGAATTCCTGTTTGCTTCCTGGTTATCCGGGTACCCGCCTCCTGTTTCTCCCGGTCCAGCCACACCTGCCTCCATGCCTCTCTTTAATCCCCAGCTCACTACAGACCCATGGCCCTTGAACTTGTTGTTCCCAGCTTACAATACTCTTGTGTCAGGTTTTCAAATCTTTTATAACACCTACCAAAGGCACAAGAGAGGTGTTCCCTGCGTCCTTAACTATATGCGCCTTCCAGCCCTGTCATTCCCTGCCTCACATTTATTTCCTCAATCACTTCCTTACTGTCCCTTTCTCACCCGAGAACATCAGCTTCACGGGGCAGGGACGTGGTCTGCCTTCTTCACTCCTGATCCTGGGATTTTGCTTAGGACATACGAGGTGTTTAAACAGTGTTTGTAGAACAAATGAAGGAATGGTCTGAACCCTGCAGTGGGGTCGTCTCGGGGCCAAGGCCGCCTACCCGTGGTGGATGGTTCCGATAAGAGAGAGTAAATGGAATGGCGGATGGGGACCCGGGACGGTCTCATTCTAATTTCAGGACACCATTAGCAAGTCCTTTCTCTGAGAGGCAATGTGATACGGTGGGATGAACACAGGCTTTGGAACCGAACTGGGAAGGAATTCTAGAAGATGCGTCACCTGTTTTAGAAGGGTTATGTTGCTTGAGTCAGTTTTCTCAACTAGAGCAGCAGCTTCAACAAGCAATAAACTTTGATGATGCTAATTCATGGGGATTTGGAAGCTGTTAGAGCCATCACTGTTAAATTATCCCAATAAACTAGAATCATGCTCTTTGCCCCTTTGTGTACTTAAGCCCTTATTTTCCCACTTTTCTTTTCCTCACAAATCTCCTCTTACCTGTCTTCCCCTCCCCAGGCTAGCACCCTCACTGGGCTCATTCCAGAACAGGTTGGTAAGAAAGGATTTCAGTTTTCAACTTTTTATTTTGAAAAATTTCATAAAGCAGGCAGACAACCCTCAGAATGGGAGAAGATATTTGCAGGTTATGTCTCTGACAAAGGCTTAATAACCAGAATCCATAGAGAACTCAAAGGTATTAGCAAGAAGAGAACAAATGATCCCATCTCAGGCTGGGCAAGGGTCTTGAAAAGAAATTTCTCTAAAGAAGATAGGTGCATGGCCTACAGATATATGAAAAAATGCTCACCATCCTTAATCATCAGAGAAATGCAAGTCAAAACTACTTTGAGATATCACCTAACTCCAGTAAGATTAGCCCATATCAAAAAATCCCCAAACCAGAGATGCCGACGTGGATGTGGAGAAAAGGGAACACTTTGACACTGCTTGTGGGAATGTAAACTAATAGGTTCCTTTTGGAAAGATGTCTAGAGAACACTTAGAGAACTAAAAATAGACCTGCCGTTTGATCCTGCAATTCCTTTATTAGGTATATATCCTGAAGACCAAAAATCACATTACAGCAAAGATATTTGTATCAGAATATTTATTGCAGCCCAATTCATAATAGCCAGATCATGGAAGAAGCCCAAGTGCCCATTGACCCACGAATGGATCAAAATTGTGGTATATGTACACCATGGAATACTATGCAGCCATAAATAAAGATGGAGACTTTCCCTCCTTCATGTTTACATGGATGGAGCTTGAAAATGTTCTTCTTAGCAAAGTATCACAAGAATGGAAGAAAAAATATCCAATGTACACAGCTTTATTATGAAAGTAATTTATAGCTTTCATATGAAAGCTATAACCTAATTATAGCCTAAGAATATGGGGAGGGGATGGGGGAGGGAAGAGGGGTGGGTGGGTGGAGGGAGGGTGATTGGTGGGATCATTTCTATGGTTTATCTTCCAAGGGTACAAGTGAATCTTTCTAAAAGTAGAATATAAACGTCTTAACACAATAACTTAGAAAATGACATAATGACTATATTAACCAATTTTATGAAAATATTTCAAATTGTATATGAAAACACCACACTGTACCCCATGATTGCATCAATGTACACAAGTATCATTTAATAAAAAAGAAAAATTTCAAACCTGCAAAAGAATTGAAAGAAGAATTAAATTAGCATGAACGTTCTTTTCACTTAAAGTCACTGGTGATTACACTGTCCCCACATTTGAGCTCTTTCCTGTCACTTTTGCTCTCACACCCACTTGCCATCATCCTGACACTTCATGCATAAATACATACCTCATAGTGTATCCCCTTCCAACAGGCCTTCTCTTATTTAATCCAGTACCACAGTCACACATACAATTTTAAGCATTAATTAAATATTACCTAACAGTCCATACTCAAATTTCCCAAAAATATAATTTATAGAATTTATTTAATCCAGAATCTATAGCATTTGGCTATAACACTTTTGGTTTAGAATATTTTTCCAGTCTTTTCCTAGTCTCTGTTCGCAGCCTTTCATGTCTTAGAATTTTTTATTTTTTTAGACAGTGTCTTGCTGTGCCGCCCAGCTAGACTGCAGTGATGTTATCATAGATCACTATAACCTCAAACTCCTGGGCTCAAGGGATCCTCTTGCTTCAGTTGCTGGAACTACAGGTGCATTCCACCACGTCTGGCTAATTTTTTCTATTTTTATTAGAGATGGGATTTTGCTCTTGCTTAAGCTGGTCTCAAACTCCTGACCTCAAGCAATCCTCTGGTCTCGGCCTCCCAGAGTGCTAGGATTATAGCATGAGCCACCGTCCTGGGCTTCAAGAAATTTTCGAAGAGTGAAGCCAGATAATTTAGAGTGGCCCACAGTCATTTATCTGCTTTTTTTTAAAAATTAGATTCAGGTTAAACATTTTTTTTTTTTTGAGACAGAGTCTCACCATGTCACCCTCAGTAGAGTGCCGTAGTGTCACAGCTCACAGCAAACTCAAACTCTTGGGCTTCCACAATTCTCTTGCCTCAGCTTCCCAAGTAGCTAGGACTACAGGTGGCCGCCACAATGCCTGGCTATATTTTGGTTGTGGTTGTCATTCTTGTTTGGCAGGCCCTGGCTAGGTTTGAACCTGCCAGCTCAGGTGTATGTGACTGATGTCCTAGCCACTAAGCTACAGGCGCCAAACCCAAGTTTAACATTTTTCACAAGATATTCCACAGATGATATTTACTTCCCACCGCATCCACTAGGGAGCACTTGATGTCCTATTATTGATGACACAAGATTCGATCACTTCCTTTATGGTAGTGGCCCCCCATTTCCCCATGGTAAAAATATAAACGCATTGCTGTTAGTTTCATGCTTATTCTTCCTTTATCTTTGCAAAAAATAATCATATATATGTACAAAATTATATTCTTATTTCCCTTTCTTTCTACAAGAAAGGCCATATTTTACATACACAGAAGAAATAACTCTAAAATAAACATTTTATTTATTTCATTATTACATTAAAGAACAATAAATCCTCCTTAGTACAACTAACTGAATCTCACGCATCCTTCTTTAAGTTATATGTTGTATTTCTAAATCAGATTGGATTTTCTTTCACTTCAAAGCATTTGCCACTGGAGTTCAAGGTACCTACTTTAGTTGCCTATTCATGGGGAATATGAGAGAGATGGGTGACAAGATTCTACTATTTACTACCAGATAACCCCATTAATGATGTAGTTTCACTTCTGCTCCTGATTTAAAGCAAAAGATACATCTTATAATTATTCTAAAAATTGGTATTATAGTCAAAAACACTGACCCCAATTTGTACAAATAAAATCTATGTATCTAGGCACACACACATAAACCGAGCATAGAAAATATAAAATACACACACTATTTAGGTAGAAGCATATAGATGACTAGAGTTCTGTATAGTTCTCAGTATTTTCTAAATTTGGTACAATAACCATGTGTCACTTTGACACTGAGGGATAAAACATGTTACTTTATTTATTTATTTATATTAAATCATAACTGTGTACATCACTGTAGTCATGGGGTACAACGTGCTGGTTTTATATACAATTTGAAAGATTTTCATCAAACTGGTTACCATAGCCTTCATGGCATTTTCTGAGTTATTGTGTTAAGACATTTATAGTCTACATTTAGTAAGTTTCACATGTATCCTTGTAAGATGCACGGTAGGTGTGGCCCCACCAATTACCCTCCCTCCACCAAAACATGTTACTTTTGAAAGAGCTGTCTAGTCTTCATAGGTTTATAAAACAGTAGTGGCATGCATGGCCTTAGAACTGTCATTTCAAATGTATTGATCTATTCTAAAGAAATAAATCCTTTTAATGACTTGAAATATTGCAATATATGGACACTGGGGGGCACTGTAACCAAGCTTTAATAATTTTGGAAAAACAAAATTCAAAGCCCAGTACAGCTAACGCGTATGGAGAATTCACTGCAGCCAGGTTCTGTTCTTAACATTTATGTGTTTTATCTCATGTAATCCTCACTTTCACTCTGTGGAGTAGTACCCTTATTATCCTCATTTATAGACAAGAGATTTGAGACTCAAAATCATGCAGCTGCCTAAAATTGTGACAAATATTTACTCTGATCTTTTGTTGATCATTGTTACCAGATGCAGAGGGTTGGGCCGCCTGTCACTGTCAGCCAATATACAGAGATGGGGATAGGCCCACCAAACTTTATTTGTCAGAAGGCCCCCTGGGAACCTGTCTCACTGGTCAGTTTGAATCAAGCTAGAGAAGGAGGCTCTGGCTTTTACAGAAGCAGAAGCAAGCATTAGTTTCAAGGTCCCCGGAAGTTAATTCTACAAATCCATAAGAGCTGAGTCACCATGGAGAGGATCTCACAGGTGTACCCTTGGGGCCTCCTCGAGAAGACCTCTGTTCTCTTAGACCTCACATTTTCTGGATATCTTCTCTTGCTGTAATTTTAAGATAGATTTCTGATGAAAACTGAAATTTTGCTACTCATTCTCTGCTCCCTAGGTATTCCTAGACTCTGAGGACAAGAGAGATGATGCTTCACTTGATGATGTGAAGCGGGCCATGGCCTGAGTGAGCGTTAAACCTTGGAGGGACACTGGAGCCTTCTCACCAAACACCTGGGAGCAGAAGCTTGATTAGGAAAGCACAGGTAGTGAGAGTGAGGTGGAGTCTGCCAGGCTAAGGGGACGCAAACGACCTTCATCTCCCATCTCTTATTCTTACTGTCTTGTAAATTTAGCACCCTCCCTAAAGATGCCCATCTTGAATAGTTTAGGAATTAGCTTTTTGAATCGGAAATGTTGTAATAGATTGTCACTGAGTTGTGCTGATCATTATTTAAAATAAGGGTTAATGTGGTCTTTATTATAAACCATTGTGTATAAAACTAAAATTTTGAAATAAAAAAACAGACCAGATTTGGGTGAGTGCTTCTGTGCATATTCGTACTTGGCCTCCCCTTTTGCTTGGTGACATGCACCATCTTGGTTTCAGGCCCGTTCCTCAGCATCCTTTGCCTCCTGTAAAGTCACTGGGGACCCAACCAGGGATCAGAATCTGTCCCCTGTTCTGAAGTGGATGGACCGACTAGAGGTAAGGAGGATATGGAGGAATTTTAGGGATATGGAAGGCACTTCACATGTACCACCTCATTTAATCTTCTAAGAATTTCTTGAGTATGATAGATTTCATCACTTTTATAGAAAGAGAATTATTAGACCATCCAGAATCCAGCTCTGCTGTGTACTCTTGGGCAAGACAGTACCCCTTTCCAAGCTTTCAGTCCTTCTATTTTTTTAAGACTTTTATTTATTTACTTTTCTGTTGTTGTTGTTGCAGTTTGGCTGGGGCTGGGTTCAAACCCACCACCCTTGGTGTATGGGGCTGGCACCTTACTCACTGAGCCACAGGTGCTACCTCAGTCCTTCTGTTTTAAAAGATGAAATACTACCTCCATGGAAAGGCCCTGAGAATCCATTCACACACTACTCTGACTTCCTCTCACACACCATGGGCCATGATCCAGAGAAGGGGGGAAGGGCACCTGGCCCTGGCTCACACAGCAAGGTGACATCATACCCCTCTTCTCCACATTCCTAGGGTGCCAGGGAGCCAAGCCAGGAGAACAATGACTGGACCCCACTCAGGGCCTGCACAGTGCGCTGATATCAAACCCTCCCATTGATGCTGAGGTTACCCTCCAGGTATATCTTCAGTCCCAGAGATCCCAGAGGCTAGTTTACTAGAGAGACAGGTGGCACTAAGAGCAGTGGGGCTGGCATAGGTCAGTGTGACATCAATCTAGGTGATGATGGCTTTGGCCACCTTTTTTTTTTTTTTTTTTTTTTTGAGACGGAGCCTCAAGCTATCCCTCTGGGTAGAGTGCCATGGCATCATAGCTCATAGCAACCTTCAACTCCTGGGCTCAAGCGAGTCTCCTGGCTCTGCCTCCCAAGTAGCTGGGACCACAGGCGCCCGCCACAACGCCCGGCCATTTTTCTGGTTGCAGCCATCATTGTTGTTTGGAGGGCCCGGGCTGGGGATTCGAACCCACCACCTTAGGTGTATGTGACTGGTGCCTTAGCCAATTGAGCCACAGGCTCCAAGCCCACAAACATTCTTGATGTGGAAGTTATTTCCCAGAACCACACTTATTTTGGCCCTTTCATTAAGTATTTGCAGTATTCAACTAAAGGAAAAGCCTAAAAATTGCTAAGAGGAGACAGACATGACAGCTCACCCCTATAATCCCAGTACTTTGGGAAGCCAAGGCAGGAGGACTGCTTGAGGGCAGGACTTTGAGATCAGCCTGGGCAACATAGTGAGACCCATCACTAGAAACAGTTATTAAAAAAATTAACTGGGCGTGGTAGTATGTCTTAGTCCTAGCTACAGGAGGCTGAGTCAAGAGAATCACCTGAGCCCAGTAATTCAAGGCTGAGGCTGCAGTGAGCTATGATCACAACACTGCATTCCACCTAAGCAACACAGCAAGACCCTGTCTCTGTTTAAAAAAAAATTGCTAAGAGATTTGATTATCAATGTTCTCACTGCAAAAAAAATGGTGAGTTGATGGATATGTTAAGTGACTTGATTTAATCATTTCATAGTGTATACACACGTCACGTTGTATACTGTAATTATATACAATTTATATGTGTCAATTATACCTTAATAAAGCTGGAGGGATAAATAAAAATTTTTTAAATAAACGGAGGGTCATTAGCACAAACTAGCAGGATGTGCTAAACTAAACCCCCCTCTCGTCAAGCACATGTTCACTCCACGGATCCTCCCACCTTCTTCCGGGCAGGTGTGCTGCTGCGGAGTTTCTGACTGCACACAGTCTGGGTTGTGAACTGCTTCCCTTACAAATGTGCAGAAGGAGACGCCAGGCCCCCTGAGGCGAGAGAAGCCGGCCTCTTGGGTTCTGTTGTAGTATAATTAGAACTTTTACTTGAGTGTCTCACACAGCTTGCTTTTTAAAAATAAACAGTGCTGACAAGTCTCAAAAGAAAAAAACTATATTCAGAACTCTGATATTTTCAGGTAACGGCTCACTCCTTCACTTTCCTCAGTGCAGGGTGACTAATTCTGTCTCTTTCATCTCTGGGGCTTTGGAACAAGGCAAGGAAAGGTATTAGGATACGAGGGGTAAGTTCCAAAAAATATCACCTCAGGCTTACCTTTTCCAGCTTCTCTTGGAGCTCTTGAATTTTGAGCTGCTGCTCAGCATTGATCTATAATTAAAATCCCAGGAAATAAAGCAAAAGGCAAATCGGCATTAATATCTTGCTACGTTTATTGCAGTCCTATTTTCTCAAAGTTTCTGTGGGGTCTTTTATTTTGTTTTCCAAAACCTCCTAATAGAAGGAAGAACAGTGGTCTTTCAGAGAAGTCCTTAAATGTCTCAGTTGCAAACCTCCACATTGACTACCTCTTTAGGACCAGAAACATAAATGGCAAAAAGAAAAGCAAAGTTGTGTAGTGCCTTAAGACAACAAGAATTTTTTTTTTTAATTTTTTTTTTTTTGTTTGTTTGTTTGTTTTGGCGGGGGCTGGGTTTGAACCCGCCACCTCTGGTACATGGGGCCAGCGACCTACTCCTTTGAGCCACAGGCACCGCCCAAGACAACAAGAATTTTCATGTATGTTTCCCAAAGTGTTTAAGTTTACTAGTTACTGTGAGCAAGGTTACAAGCACGTTTACTGGGTACAAATTAGGCTTTTTTAAATCTCTTTCAGAACCGTAACTAAAGCTAAACACAGTTATCCAGAGCTGAACCACCAAAATAGACCTCAAAGAGAGGTCTCTATTCATCGCAAGAATATTCTTTATCAATGACAGGCCACTGATAATAACTTAACAAAAGCTATCAAAAATAGCAAAACCAATTGTGGAAAATATACCTTCTCCAGTTTGGCATATTCTCCCACTTCAGGCTTCCCTTGATCCTTTGACTGTAAATAAATAAAAACATTGAGAAATCTCAACAACCTAAAAAAGTCTTATAGGCAACACCGTCTGTTGTACTTTCTCAGTCTTGGTGACCAAATAGTAATAAATAAGAATAAAGTTATCTTTTACAAATAAACACTAGAGTTTTCTAAGATCACCCTATTATTTCTCAAACCTATACTCATTAAGCTAGAGTCCTTTTTTTCTTGCTAAGGTCACTCACGACTCTACCCAAAAAGCACCCCCCCAGAGGGTGGCTGACTACCTTCAACAGCTTATGCTGACATTCTGTTGCTTTCCGCTTGAACTCTTCGGCAGCCAGGCGAGACTCTCTCAGCTCAGACTCATAGAGATCACTCCGTCTTCTGGCTGAGACAAGGTCCTCTTCCAATTGATTCATCATCAACCTCATTTCTTCCACTTGAGCCTGGTACTCCTAAAGAGAGGCAATGCAATAGAAGGGACTTTAGAACTCCTAGAAGAAAAGACAGGCAATGAAGACCACAAAGTGAAGACACAACTGAAGAGAAACTGGCACAGAAAAGACTTACAGACCCAGAAAGGAGGAGGTGAGTAAAAAGACAGACATAGACACGGGGTGGGAAAGGGGAAGGGGGAGGGGAAGATAAGGGAGAAAAGAACATTAAAACTGTTTTAAGGTAGAACACGTATCATTACTTGTTTTACAAACCACGGGGAACACACAAGCCAGGAAGATCCTTTGAGCAAATAACACCACAGGATAAATACAGAATTTTCAAGGCATAATACAGGGCAGCTGAAAGGGGTGTTCTTTAAACACCGAGGATAAACTGCTTACGTGTAGTATTCCTCCAAGGGTAATCATTCATATAGAATTGTCCTTTAGAAGTCATGTGCTCTGAACATAATTAGATATGGTACTAGTTTTAAAATTGACCTTTCAGACTGCACAAGAAGGTAATTGAAAAGCTCAGTGGAAAGAATCCTGGAAGGTGAAACTCATTATGTCAGTTTCTCACCATTAATTTCTCTAGGTCCAAACTGAATGATGAGCTTAACATCCCTCTTGCAATGCAAGTCACCCTGAAATTTGGAAGAGTAACAGAACACTGGCTCTGGTCAAGATAATGTGAGAAAAATTCCAAAGAAAGGACGATCTTGCTTCCTTGAGCAAACCCAAACAGCCTAACCTTTTCCAAAATGTTTTTCTAAAATCAAAACAGAGCATTTGAATCAGATTGGATTTGAATCAGAATTGGATTTACAAGAAGGGCGCTGATTTTGAAAACTTTGAGATAAAGTATAAAAATATTCTTTATCAACAAAATCAAGGCTAAGCATAAAAATTATGAATGAGTATTTACCTAATCCAAGGTGCCAGGAGGGGTAGGGAGGTGTGAGTGTAGGGTGGGGGGGTGCAAAATAAAAAAAAAGAAACCAGGGAATTTAGTCCATCATGTCTTTAACACTCACAATATACAGTAACATCTCTAAGATACATTCTTTCATGAAATAATTGGTAAGTAATATTTGAAAATTTCTCCCAAGAAATAATTGACTGAGTAAACATCTTCTTTTAACCAATAAGTTGCAATTTTTAAACAAGAGAGTATAAGGAAACCTTTTAAGTCCATTGTAACAAGTGATCCCCCAAAGCACACCTCTCCCTATGTTATCTGTAAAGGGAAAGGGAAAAAAAAATGAGCTCCAAGTGGAACTGGGGTCTCATTTCACTCCTTCCCACCCAAAAGGAAGCTGTTATTAAAGGTCAATCCTCAGGATCACAGGCACACAGGTTTCCTGAATGGTGCACACCAAGCAGGTGGTACTGGATTATATAACCACAGGGCTTTACAATCTGCTCACAACTATCTGAACTCACATAGCGGAACATAAGCCATATGTGAAATGGTACATGTTTTATCTGGGGGGTTTAGAGCCCTCACCAGGTCTACATTGTGACTTTCATGGCTCTGAGCACTAAGCCTTCTTGACACCTTCCTTCCTCCATTAAAAAATAAATTAAAATTACGTTTTACATTTGTGTACTTATACACACAAAATGCTAATAACTATGAAAACAATGTCTTTGACCCAAAATGTTATTTTTTTCTTCTGATTAAAAAATTAAAATATTTTGTGGGTCCCTAGATACCCTGCCTGTTGGGCTTAATGCAGAAGCCAGCAGTGCCCACAGGCATGAATGCCACACCACACTGCGCAGGAAGCAAAGGGCTAGAAGAAAGTCTTGGGCATCATTTATCCTCAAGCTCCCTCGTCCTTCCTGAATTTATGTCAGTGAGAAGCGAATGTGATTTCTGTGTTTTGTCAAGAGCAGGGATAAGCATCTGCTCCTCCCCTCTGCCCCAAAATCTCTCTCCACTGAGCTGTTAGCACCTAAGGAGAGACAAGAGTCAGACAACAACTCCGTCAGCAATCTGAGCTCCTGAGGCCCCCAGCCTGCCACAAGCATCAAAAGAAATCCAAACTAATTTGTTGATCCTGTTATTAAGTTGGATACTTTAAGAAAAGTCTATAAATCCAGCAGCTAACCAGATCCCTGCTTCAGGAAAAATGTGAGAATAGACCAGATTAGGTCTGCTTCCAAAGGCAGCTGAAAGAGAGCTATTGCATCTGGGGACGGAACTGCTGACAGCTACGGGCTGTGTGGGTTCACAATGGGAACCATGGACTCATTTCACGGCCCACCTAAAGCAAGTCTTCTGAATGGAGCTTTAGAGTTTTGTGGGGAGGAAGTATCAGGCATGGTCCTGTTCACTCAGAAACCCTGAAACACACAAATGACTTCTGCGTTTCCCACACTTGTTTTTTCTCGTGAAGGGGTTTGGTTACGGAGAAAACACAGCAATTGCTAGCAACAGTAAATGAATTAGATTCTCACAGAAGACTTTTAGGTGTTTTTCTTTTCTGCCACATCCAAATACCCTATAGAGGATAGCTAAGTGAGAGCAAAATATTTTATAAAAATTAAGAGCTTTACAGAAAGATTTTGGCAGCACCCATACTCAGTGGGTAGGGCACCAGCCATGTACACCAAGCCTGAGCCAGCTAAACAACGACAACTGCAACAACAACAACAAATAGCCAGGCATCGTGGAGGGCGCATGTAGTCCCAGCTACTTGGGAGGTTGAGGCAAGAGAATCACTTAAACCCAAGATTAAAAAAGAAAAAAAAAAATAGAAAGTTAGATTTTGAAAGAAAGAACAGGGAATAAAATCTCAAGTCTGTATGGAATCAATACGCTTCAACCAAATACTGGAAGTTTACCGCAAGCATTAAAAGCTTTTTTCTGCTCTGGGAAGCAAAGGCAGGAAGATCACTTGAACTCAGGAGTTTAAGACCAGCCTGAGCAAGAGCAAGATCCCATCTCTACTAAAAATAGAAAAATTAGCTTGACATTTGACATTTTAGTGACCTGTAGTCCTACTTACCACAGAGGTTGAGGCAGTAGGACCCTTTGAACCCAGGAATCTGAGATTGCTGTGAGCTAAGCTGATGCAACAGCCTCTACCCAGGGCGACAGAGTGAGACTCTGCCTCCAATTAAAAAAAAAAAAAAAAAAGGAAAGCTTTTTCTTCTGGTTTGCAAACATTTTGCTCCCACAAAACTTAACAAAAATCATTTTAATAAATCCTTCTTCTGATGAGAAATAAAATCTGAAACCAAGAAGTATCCTTCCCCCCAGTGGAACTTTTAGCAGCCATTAAATCTAAAACTCCACATGCATACCTACTGTGATATGAATCATAAAAGACATTTCTTTGAACTCAGCCACCAGCATATACCTTTTCAAAATGCCCTGATAATTCTGTTTCTATGGCATTGATGGACACCAGCTGCTCCCTCTGGTGGCCAAACACAGCTTTCATTTCCCCAGGATATCACCAAAAGTAAATTTCCGAACACAGTGAACTAATGGGAGAAAAAAAGCCTACCTCTTGAAACCTCTAAGATGAAAAACTATGTTGATAAAAGGGACATGAGTCAGCTGTCAAAAGTGGATTTCTCAAAGTGTACGTGCAGCCTTCAAAATCTCCAAGGTCAGTACTGTTCAGAGACTTGACAATGCATTGGCAAAATTTCCTATGCTCCTTTATTTATAACATTTTTGTCAAGTAAGAGAGTATTATCATTTGACAATTTTAAGGTGATAAATATACTAAGCCAACAAAACCCCCCAAAGATAATACATTCTTTCTTTAAAGAGTAATTAATAGATGGAGTTATTTGCAGGAGTTTCCTGCGTAAGCACCAGCCAGATGGCTAAGTTTGTGCTACACAGAGACAAAAATGTTCACTTCCATCAATGTTTCCATTAGAGTTTCTGAAGTGAATGAGAGTTGCCTGGCAGCTGATAATTCAGCTCTCCAATTGCTCATTGCCATCTCTTCATTAAAGTTTCTATTTACAGTTTCTTCAAAAGACAGAAAAATCCATGCTAAAAAGGAAACAATGAGCCAATATAAAAATGAGCCATCTAAAAAGAAAACCATTTCAGAAAGGAAAAAAAAAAGAGTGGGCTTTTTAAAGGTCTCAATTCTCTTTTTTGAACACACAGGGGAAAGCTTTTGCAACTCAGATTTGCTGTGTTGATTCTGACTCAGCCCGAATGGCTCAAACTTTTCTTCTAGAATATTTCTTTTTTCTTTCCCTGCCCTTGGACATCAATAGAATATTTCTTTATACAAGTTTTGGCTCCTCTCAAAATCAGAAAGTGCATAAAAATATAAAAATATTTAGTTTTTTTAACCATTAAAAGCAAGTGTTGGCAAACTTCTATAAAAAGCCAGCTAGTAAGTAGTGTTAGCTTTGTAACAAATACATACTTCTGCTTTTATAACTTGAAAGCAGCCATCGGCTCGGCGCCTGTGGCTCAATCAGCTAAGGTGCCAGCCACGTACACCTAAGGTGGTGGGTTCGAATCCCCAGCCCGGCTCGCCAAACAACAATGACGGCTGCAACCAAAAAATGGCCGGGCGTTGTGGCAGGCGCCTGTGGTCCCAGCTACTTGGGAGCTGGAGGCAGGAGACTCGCTTGAGCCCAGGAGTTGGAAGTTGCTATGAGCTGTGATGCCATGGCACTCTACCCAGGGGGAT
>CAUYQV010076046.1:0-30239 GCA_963574575.1 Galagoides demidoff
CCCCCTGGGTAGAGTGCCATGGCATCACAGCTCACAGCAACCTCCAACTCCTGGGCTCAAGAGAGTCTCCTGCCTCCGCCTCCCAAGCAGCTGGGACCACAGGCGCCCGCCACAACGCCCGGCCATTTTTTGGTTGCAGCCGTCACTGTTGTTTGGCGGACCTGGGCTAGGGATTCGAACCCACCATCTTAGGTGTACGTGGCTGGCACCTTAGCTGATTGAGCCACAGGCGCCGAGCCTTTTCTCTGTGATCTTAGAGATCACTATGATCAAGTCCTCACTGCAGACTTGTCACTCAGCTTTGTCCTGTGTTCCATGTCAAAGGACAGGGTCTCTGTGTGGTTGAGACTTTGTAGCCTCAGTTAGTGGCTGTGTAATCCAAACTACTGCTGACAGTGGCCAGGGTTGGAAAAGGAATGGGCCGAATTTGGTGTAGCCTCACCTGAGACTGAGCCTCACTTCAGTTCTGAGCCCTCTATCTGGTCCTAAGGGCAGGACCAGAGGGTACATGTTACTACAGACAAAATTTTGTTTTGGAAGTTAAGATAGAGGGCTGAGGTGGAAAGATCACTGAGACCAGAAGAAATTCAAGACCAGCCTGAATAACATAGACCTCATCTCTACAGAAAATAAATTAGCTAGGCACAGTGACATATACCTGTAGTCCCAGCTACTTGGGAGGCTGAGGCAGGAGGATCACCTGAGCCTAGGACTTCGAGGCTGCAATGAGCTGTAATTATGTCACTGCACTCTAGCCTGGACAACAGAGTGATATCCTGTGTATTAAAAAAAAATTTTTTGATCAGGGGAAATTGAGGAAAGTCGTACCTCAGCAGCCTACAAGTCAGCTTGTCTGTCTCCTCTCCATGGCAACAGGGGAGAAGAAGGAAGGCTGGTCGTGGGAGTCCTACTTAGAGGAACAGAAGGCCATCACTGCCCCAGTCAGCCTCTTCCAGGACGTGAGTTGGACAATTTCTGCCTAGGAAGAGCTTATCTTCCCAGGCCAGGGACTTACTGCCTAAATAGGCCTTCTGGGGTTTTCTACATCTCACATTCCTCAATGGACTGGCAAAATGGAAGAGGGAGAGACTGGATAAGGCCCAGAGTGGACATGGGCCCTCTGTAAGAGGCTGCCAGGGTGGGAAGAAGTAGGGAGAAGGAGCCCAGGCTCACCCATCACTGGGCCTACAGACTATTGACTTGTGGCACTTCCAACTCAATTCAGTACTGATCATTCCATGACTTGGGTGAGAGGGAGCCCTCAAGTCCCAGCCCTGACTCAGCCCACATTGTTCAGGGGCCCTGGAGCTATTCTGTCCCTCCCTGGCTCCCTGGAGAAAAGATCCCCAAATAAGTTGCCCTTTGATAATACCAAGCGGGTGGGGCCTAAAGGCAGCTCCTTCACCCCAAGCCCACTAGGCAAGGCTAAGGCTGGATAGAAGCTGGGTCCTCTCCACTCTGTGCGTTGACAGTCCCAGGCAGTCACCCATAACAAGAATGGCTTCAAACTGGGCATGAAGTTGGAAGGCATTGACCCTCAGCACCCATCCATGTACTTCATCCTCACTGTGGCTGAGGTGAGCTGGGGCATTGGTACCACATTGCTGATGATGGCTCTCAGGGTAGACGGATGGAGCCTAGTGGGGATGGGGAGGGAGGCTCTGCCCTGCTCTCAGAACACAGTCTAGCAGGGGGTTAAGTTAGCAAACACAGAAAGCTTAACAACAACAATAAAAAAAAAAAAAGAACAAAAAAACAGAGGAAATGTGTGTGATGGTGCTGTTACTGACCATGCTGAGGGACCTCGAGGAAATCCCGAGGGCCAGGGATGCTGGCATGAGTCAAACAAGGTCTTTGTCCTCTAGGAGCTCACAGACAAACGTCAGTGACATGCCAGGTGGGGCAGCAGACATGAGCAGGGAGAACAGGGAAGGAGTGGTCAGTTCTGCCTAGGGAGGCAGAGGAAGCGTAGAGGAAGGGTCACCTTTGCAGAATCCTGAGATATGAGTTATGATGAAAAGGGAGTTCCAAGTAGAAGCAGCAAAGTGAGCAGGGGCTCTGGGACACAGAACAGACTGCCACATTCAAGGACTTGTTAGCTCAGCAAGACCAAAGCAGAGTATGTGAGTAAAGGGAAGTGGGGGAGGAAAGGTCACTAGGGCCCCTCGTGGTGAGCTGTGGTGAGTGCTCTCAGAGTTCTGTCCAGGGTTCACAGGGCAGGAAGATGTCCCAGAGTCCGCCTGTCATATACCCAGCACTCAGGGCTCATGAGTACATGAACTGTCCTCACTGCAGAGTGGAGAGCATGGGGCAGGTTCAGGATGGGGAACCCTGGGAGAAAAGACAGGTGTGGTTAGGGAGCTTACTGGCATTAGAACCCCTGAGACCAGCAGGCTGGGCCAGGAGAGGTGGGGCAGCTGCTGGCATTGGAGTCCTTGTGATTGTCCTCATGGGACCAGGTCTGTGGCTACCGTCTACGTCTGCACTTTGATGGGTATTCCGAGTGCCATGACTTCTGGGTCAATGCCAACTCCCCTGACATTCACCCTGCTGGCTGGTTTGAGAAGACTGGGCACAAGCTACAGCCTCCCAAAGGTAAGACCTAGCTGTGTTGTTCATGTGGAGCATTGAGTCCTCAGACTCATCCCTTCTTCCCCGTGGGTACCTTCTAGCTCTCGAGTTTTTTTCACCCTGTACCCTGTTCCAAAGCCAGCCTCTCTTTACTGTGTCTCTGTATGACTCTGCCCCAGGGCCGAGTTGGCCAGAAGCTCCAGTGCCTCTGCTTTGCCCTTGCCCTTTGAGTGTCCACCCAGGTCAGGTCCTGCTTTGGCAGCAGGCCCCTGGGAAAGTTCTTGAGGGTTGTGGGGTCCTCAGACCTGCCTGATTCTGCTGCTTCAGCGTGGGGTTCCCTCACCATGGCGCAGCCTCTGCACAGTGCTCTGTTCGTCCCCTTCGAGGGGCCTAGGTTACAAGGAGGAGGAGTTCAGCTGGAGCCAGTACCTGCGCAGCACGAGAGCTCAGGCTGCCCCCAAGCACCTGTTTGTGAGCCAGAGCCACGTGAGTGCCCCCGAGTGAGAGTGGACGTCAGCCCCCGGGCTTGAGCTGCTGCAGCTGGCCCAGGGTATCTGACTTATTGGAAGAGAGCTTGTTTCCCTGTCCTCTCAGCTTTGTTGGGGTCTTTTATATCAGGTGGGAGGGCCCAAGGCCAGAGCGGGAAGCTGGTCATAGGTGTCTGCCACTTCCCTCCCTCCTTCCCTACTATGGAAATCCTCTCCTCCACACACCCTGTTGAGTCCCTGGCTCTCTGCCTCAGCCTGGCACTGAGATATCATTGCTCAAATACTCTTGCATTGGTTTACTCTGCAGTTTCAAAGCCCTTGTTCTGGGAGCTTCTTTCTTCTTTTGACCCACATTGAGACACTCCCATTTATTTCCCAAAACTCACCCGTTGTCTTTTTCTCTATTCAAGGCAGCTGCCAGTTTATCCAGCTGTTAAAGTATCTCACATGATCCCAACAAAATGTCAGAGGTACAGGGAACCCCTTAAAAATATTCCCATATCGAAGGTCCATGGTCTCCGTGGGCTGAGTCTCCACCATGCTGTTCAGGCAGGGACAGTTATTCCCCCAACCCAGTCCAGCCTCAGAGTCCATACTTGTAGGTTCCCAGATAACCAGAGGGGTCCCATCTGCTCTTGTGACAGGGAATGCAGATTTCTAAGTCAAACTGTTAGACTAGCATTGTGTTCCAGGTCAAGTTATTTGATCTCTAGAATGGGAATGACAATACCTATGTGGTAGGGTTGTGGTCAAGGTCACAAGAACATCTGCCTGCTACATGGCAGGTGTCCAAGTTATACTGGCTCCCTCCCCACTCTGGGCCATAGGTGTCAACTCTTCCCCACCCCCCAACTATTGCCACAGCTACCTCAGGCCAAGCAAGGCCAGGCTTGTCCAGGTAAAGGAGACTTGTACTCAGCCTGCCTGGTTCTCAGGGTGAATGCATAACCCCCTGCCAGGCATTCACCTTCTATCACAAGTGAATCCTCTTCTGAGTGTATCTTGGAGGCCAGAAGTCCCTGAGTAGCTCAGACTTAGGTGACAATTCTTTACTGGAGGGACCCTCTTTTCCAGCCTGGTTCTCTGTCCTTCCTCCTTTCCCAGCCCAAGGCCATCCTCCTCTGGAACCTACTCCTTTGTTTACCAGTGGGCTCTGGGCTAGCACTAGCCAACCTGGCCCTGGCTGTGGCAGCCCTTTTTCTTGCCTGTAGAGCCCGCCACCCCTGGGCTTCCAGGTGGGCATGAAGCTGGAGGCTGTCGACCGCATGAACCCATCGCTCGTCTGTGTGGCCAGTGTGACTGACGTGGTAGATGGCCGCTTCCTGGTGCACTTTGACAACTGGGATGACACTTACGACTACTGGTAGTGAGAGGGCCCTGTGGGCAGGGGGCAAGGGCAGCTACTTTCACACCTCAGGCACCCTGTGGTCCACTAGGTCCAGTCCCGACAGGCAGATCTTGCTTGGGGTGGGGGATAATAGATCTGAGCTGTATCAGGAGAAACACGGCTCAGTATTAAATGTTTCATCTAAAAATACCATGGTTAAGATGAGCAGACCCCTGTGATTCATGATTTTCCCTTAGATATTATGGTGGTGTTAGAGTTTTTAGTTAATGTTGCAATGTTCTAACTTTGTCATCAGCCATCTGTCTTCCTCTCACTAAGAAGTAGGGTGAGGTTGGGGCTTGAGTAATGCTGTCACAGGATAGCAGGCTCAGGGCTTCAAAGTTTCTTTTGGGACAGTGACGTATTCTTGGGTTTCAGGTGTGATCCCAGCAGCCCCTACATCCACCCGGTAGGCTGGTGCCAGAAGCATGGAAAACCCCTCACCCCTCCACAAGGTGACCCTGCAGGCTGAGCAAGACTCCCAGGCCTGGTCCCCCCCTACTCCCCTGATGCCTTACCACTGCCTCATTCTTAGGGTCAGGGTGAGAGGACAGATAGGAGCTGATGTCTCAGCTTTGATTTTAGGAGAGTCTTGTCCAACCCTGATTCTTCTAGGGAAAGAAACTTAGGTGACCATCTCAGCGAGGGTGCAAGGAGTTCAAAGCAAAGAAAATGTGTCCTCCTCCCGGACTATTGCTCTGGCCCATATGCAGCCCAGGTTCAGATGGGGCTGGAGTGGGAGCAGCAGGCCAAGGGCGACCACAGACAGGTTCCCTTAGGCAGCCTGTGAGCTGTGGGGGTGTGTTCTGCATGTTTCTCCCCAGCACCCCTCTGCATCAGGAGCCCTGTACAAGGAACTGGATGAAATGATGTGGGGGGAGATTCTACTCCTTTCTGGTGCTGGTGAGGGACAGGGAGCTCCCCAGTACACCTGGATGGCGGGACACTATTCTCATCCTTTCCTCCAGACTACCCAGACCCTGATAACTTCTGTTGGGAGAAATATCTAGAAGAAACTGGGGCCTCTGCTGTGCCCACCTGGGCCTTCAAGGTGGTGAGTCAACACTCTGTCCCCTAGAGCTGAGCTCTGGAAGATGTGGGGCACTTGGCCAGCTGGGGAAAGCCTGTGGCAGGCCACAATTCCCCGGGCACAGCGCTGGGGCTTCCTTCTCAGGCCTCAGCTGTGCTGGGCTGGACCTTGGCCTGAAGGCACCTGTCCTTCTGCAGCGACCCCCTCACAATTTCCTGGTCAACATGAAACTGGAGGCTGTGGACCGCAGGAACCCAGCCCTGATTCGTGTGGCCAGCGTGGAAGATGTGGAGGACCATCGGATAAAGGTGGCTTCGGGACCCTGGGGCTAGGGGAGTGGACAGGCTGGTTGGGCAAGAATCCTGTAGACTGGTTAAAGGTGAAAGGCATGTCATGACACAGGTGAGGCCAAAGAGCTTGGATCTCGTTCTTGCCTCACCTGTGACTTATTTTTGTGGGCTTAGACCCCTCTCTGAATCCTAAGTTTCTCATCTAGTAAACGGGCCTAAGAATCCTTGTCCCACCCAAAGGTTGTTGGGAAATACCAATAACTTATGGAGCAAAACCCATGGGAACCGGGCGGTCAAGGTGGATTACTGTGGGGTTGACTCCTTGGTTCTTTCAATCTGAGGTCTTGCTTCTGACAGGCCCTGGGGAGGGGGAGAGCCTCCTGGAGCCCCGAGGACCTCCTGGCTGAGCTGGGCTCTATGAGGAACACCTGACCTCGGAGGGCCTTTCTCCCCAGGTTCACTTTGACGGCTGGAGTCATGGCTATGATTTTTGGATCGACGCTGACCACCCAGACATCCACCCTGCGGGCTGGTGCTCCAAGACAGGACATCCCCTGCAGCCTCCTCTCCGTGTGTACCCCTAGGGCACTCTGAGCCTTTTCCGTCCCCTCAAGTTCTGACAACTCTTCCCTCCTATAGCTTTCCCAGGAGGCTCTGACACTCCTGCTCAAGTATGACACCGACTCCGGTGCCCACCCTGAGCTCTGGAATCCCCATCCTTTCTACCCTAGGACCGTCTGCTATACTGAGCCGTGCTTCTGGCTGCCCCAGTTTTAGTTTGGGGTATTGAGAGGTGTGAAGAGGCCAGCTCACCTGGCTGCGTGTGATTAGGGGTAGATACACACTCAGGGGTTTCTCTCAGCATCTAGCAGAGCTACACCAAGCATGCGTTGTGTTTGCTAAGGAAATACTGGCTTCATTAAGCAAACCTCTAGTTCTCTACACAGGCAGGGCTCAAAGTTCAGGTCAATGGACCACTCAGACCCATTCTCACCTTCAGGATTCCCCTCATTTCCCTGCTGCCACCACGCCTGTCTCACATGAGGTGTGGGGTGTTGATCTTGCTTAAATGTTCTTCCTCCAAGCATGAACAGAGCCAAGAAAAAGTTACCAAAGTCTTGGAGGTGAAAACAGGGAAAAGAACAGATGATAACATGAATCTGCCTGATGTGGCTTCTGAGGGACAGTGTGCCCATACCATCGGTGCATTGATCTTTTCCCTGAGCGTTCTTCTCTCAGGGACAGATAGCATGGCCTGCAGGTTACACCAATGTACATGAGGGCCAAGTCCTCCTTCCCCAAGGAGGTGTAGCCATCCCATAGCAGAAAGTGGTGGCAGGGCCTAATGCAGGCTGCTCTCCTGGGGAAGTAGGCCTTGCGCGGATCTCTCCCATGGATACTGCTCCTTCCCGGCCCCCACTCCTAGGACTTTATGCTGACCCTTTTCTTTCTGCTTCCAGGTCCCAGAGAGCCCAGCTCTGCCTCCCCTGGTAGCTGTCCCCCTCTCAGCTATAGGAGCCTGCCCCACACTAAGACCTCCAAATACAGCTTTCACCACCGGTGAGCGAAGGCTCCTGCCCTGAGGAGTTTTGCTTAGTTGTTATTCAGGGAAGGTCTGTTTTGTACCATGCAAAGCCAGGTCAGGGTTCACCAAGTCACCTTCCAAATGGGACCAGAATTGGGGAGGGCTCAGTGGGTGTACCTTAAGCCTTCTTTTCCCCCAGGAAGTGTCCCACTCCTGGTTGTGACGGCTCTGGCCACGTCACAGGCAAGTTCACAGCTCACCACTGCCTCTCGGGCTGCCCACTGGCTGAGAGGAACCAGAGTCGGCTGAAAGCAGAGCTGTCCGACACAGAGGCCTCAGCCCGCAAGAGGAACCTCTCAGGCCTGTCCCCAAGGAAGAAGCCTCGCCATCACGGCCGGTATGGAGGCCAGGGAGTCAGGCACTGGGCTTCCTGGGTGCGGGGCCTGTGTCATCTTAGGCCAGGCCAAACAGACTCTGTGATGGACTTGGTCCCTTTGTCTCCAGAATCGGACGCCCTCCCAAGTATCGGAAGATTCCACAGGACGATTTCCAGAGTAAGTCCCGGTCATCTCTTCTCATGTCCTTGGTGGGATGAGACGCCAGGCTTGCCCAGAGTGGGACCAGCTAGAAGGAAGGCTGCCTCTCTGTTCGAGGTACTTGGGAAGCATAGAGCAGTGACAGGAGCACAGGAAGGGGTCCTAGGGGCCCTGGGCTCCAGTCTCGTTTCTCTCAGGTGAGAGTCAGTGGGAAAGGCACAGAGCCTCTCTGGGCCTCTTGGTCTCCACTGTCAGCAGGCTGCTGCCCCCGGTCGTGCTCTTCCCTCCTTCCAGGCTTCTTGGGAAGGAGCCCAGTGCTCTCATTTTCTATCTGCAAGATGGAGCAAGTCACATAATATCTCTGAGTCTCAGTTTCTTCACTTGAAAATGGGGGTAAAACCAGCCTTTCAGTACCTGAAATAATAGTGTTTGCAACTTCCATGGTCTAACTACTATGGACCATGGTGCTTTACAGGTACTGTCTCCAGTGCTCACAGGTGTCCTATTGTAACGATATTGTTCTCTCCTTCTAAGAAAGGAGCAGTGCGAGGCTCAGAGGGTGAAGTCATTTGCCCAAGGTCATTAGCTAAGGGGCAGAGGTGGGATTCAGATTCTGACTCCTACCACATGCTGCTGGTAAATAGACATAAAGCACCCAACCCCCTGTCAGTTCACTTCCCAACCTCCTTATGTTAGCTTGCCAGGGCTGCCATAACAGTGCTACAGACTGGGTGGCTTAAACAACAGGAATTTGTTTTTCACAGTTCCAGTGACAGGAAGTCTAAGGTCAAAGAGGCTCCATTGAAGGCCTCTTGGGCCTGCAGATGCTGGCCTTGCTGTGTTCAGACACGTCTTTCTTCTGTGCCCTGGCATCCTTGTATTAGCTCATTGTATGTCCAGGCGCCTCCTTTTGTAAGGACACGAGTCAGATTGGATTAGAGCACATCCTCATTTCAACTTAATCACCTCGTTAAAGGTCCTTTCTCCAAATATAGTCCCATTCTACGTGAGGTACTGGGGCTTAGGGCTTCAGCATATTAATTTGGGAAGGAACACAGTTCAGCCCGTAACATGCTCCAAGGGTAGGAACAGAATGCCTGAGCCCTCCAGTGGGTGGCAAATTTGTCTTACATCTTCAACCATCAGTATAGGGCCTGATACCCAGCAATTCAGTCTTGCCTCAGTTGAATTGAATGCACACATTATCTGAAGGCTGAAAGAGACCTTGAGCAATCACCTGGTTCTGTGTCCTTGGACAGCACTGACTGTGTTCCTGCTTTTTCAGGAGCAGTCTCTATAACCAGGGCAGCATATAAACTAGTGATTAGAAGCGCAGCCCTGAAGTCAGACTGCCTTTTTTGTAGGCTGTGAGATGTGACCCTAGGCAAGTGACACCACCTCTCTGAGCCTCAGCTTCCTCACATATAAACTGCTGATAATACTAGCACCCACCCCATGATGTGGCGGTGGCTTCAGTGCAATGACCAACACGCACACGCACTGCTCTGCACAGCTCCCTGGTGGTGGTATTAGTCGGAATCTTCCCTGACTCCCTCTTGCTGTTCTGTACTTTCTCCTCTTGGTGGTAACTGAAGCAATTTCTGCAGCCTCAGGCCTGAGTGATGATGGTCTTGGCTGGCCCCAGGCCCTCAGAATGAGGACATCTAAGGATCAAACTGCTGTGGGCACTTCGAACCACCTTTGGTCACCTGGTCAGCTTCCATTGCAAGACCAAGTTCTGACCACCAGGGGGCACTTGCCCACTGTGTTCATCCCAAAATTATGACAATTCTTGGGAAGTTATGGCTTTCCGGAGGCTGAGACTGTGGTCCAGAGAGGGCAAGGAAAGACTTACCCAGAATTTCAGAGGCAGATAGGAGACAGAGCCCAGTTCTCTGACCTCTGTACAGGGCTCCTCTTTCCAATCAGTGGGTCTCTGGCTCAGAAGAGACACTAGTCACTCTGGGTTTTGTTCTGGAGACAACTTGTCATGCACCATGGGTAGCCCTTCTCAGTGTAGGCTCTGGGACTTGCTGGTGAACAGATCCATAGAAATGGCTGTCTGGAGGGGCCCCAGGAGTGTCCGGTGCTGGAAGGAAACAGCAGCTATTTCTGCTGCGGCTAGATGGTCTGTAGTGAGTTAAGACACTGTGACTGCCTGTGAGAACTCCTGGCCTGTGCTCTGGGGAACAAAGATAAAGAGGGAAGCTCCCTACCAACTTGGCATTGTTCCTCAAAGCCCAGCCTAGGGTATGAGGAGGACCAGATACAGGACTTCAGAGAGGGGGCACCTAGGTGGACAGGGAGGTGAGATGTTTGTAGTGGTAATTCCCACAGGAGATCCTGGGTGTGCCCCAGATGGGCCCTGAGAGGGGCTGGCTGTGCCATGCAGAGGAAGTGGCCCCTTGCTGGTGCTGAGCTGGGGCCCTCTGGGGTGTGGGCAGATTCTAGGGCTCATGATGAGTAGTGAGGGCAGCAGGGAGGCAGAGCCACAGGAGAGGCTGGCGCGGGGGATGGAATCCAGAGGCTCTGCAGGTGAGTGAAGGGCAAAAGAGCCAGACCAAAAGGCTGTGACACTAAGGGAGAGTTTGGGACAGTCCAACCAGCAGGGAGGGTCTTTGAGAAGAGGGCACTGTGACACATAACACTTACCATTGCACGGTATAAGAAAAAAAAATGAGAAGAGGGCAATGGAGGTGCAGCTGGAACCAGCACTGAGAGGATGAGGAAGAACTAGCTCTCCTGGACTGTGGGCAGAGGCTGGGCAAGCCCATGGGAGAGTGGCTCCATCGCCAAAGGATGGTAGGGGTGGCACGCAGACCTGGATGTAGTTGTTTTAAGGCAGCCAGGCATGGATGAAGTCCAGGTAGGCAAGTGCCAGGGAGGAGGCCCAGCCAAGCTGTGCCTGCAGCTTTGTAGAGCCACTTGAGGCTGGAGGTCAGGAGTCAGGCATCCCAGAAGCAGATGAGGAAGCGAAACAACAGGCATCACGGAGCTGGAGGCTGGGTCAGGGGTTACCCTCCTATGCCAGAGAAGATGGTAGTACAGACCAGACTGCTGGGGGAGGGAGGAGGAACTGGGGCTGGAGGCAGTGGCAGTGGCTAGAAGGTGGCCTTAGACTGGCCACAGTGATTGTGGTTCTGAAGCAGAGTCACTCTGGCTCTGAGAAAATTGGTTGGGGCCCAAAAGGACTTAGGAAGAGAAGGGCAATCAGGATGGACTTCTGACGTGGGCGCTGAGCATATTTGGCTTCTGGGGACCATTTTGATGCGTGATCTCTAGAGAGCGGTGTCTTTGGAGATGCTCCAGCAGCTCCGACGAAGCATCCTTTTAGGCCTAGAGTGGTGCAGGCTCAGCGAGAGGGGGTGAGGGTCATTCCAAATAGCTGACCTGAGAGTCTCTAAAGTGAGTGACCCACGTGCCCAGAAGGAGCAAGTGCCGAGTGAAAAGTCAGGAGTGTGGCTCACCGTCTTGACTCTGCAGGCTGCCAGAGGGGCCCCTGGTTCTGTCTGCCCTGCCAGCCAGTCTCCTAAGTAACCAGGGTATGAGCAGGCTGCAGACTCCTGGTTAGTTCTCAGCATCAGCCCTCCAGCCTCTGCCTCTGCTTTCCAGCACTCACCCCCGATGCCGTGCACCAGTCCCTCTTTATGTCAGCCTTGTCGACCCACCCTGACCGCTCACTCTCGGTGTGCTGGGAGCAGCACTGCAAGCTCCTGCCGGGAGTGGCAGGTATCTCAGCCTCAACAGTCACCAAGTGGACCATTGATGAGGTGAGGAGCAAGGGGCTTGTCCTGTCCTCCCCCCCGCTTCCACTTCTTACCACACTCTGATGGGAGGGCTCAGGAGAGGCTCTGGGGAGATAAGGCCCAGTCTTACCCCTGGCACTAGCTCCTACATGGCCCTCCTGTCCTCAGTCCCTCTGGCTGCCCAACAGGGCTGCTTGATACGCTGCCCAATAGGTCCACCATGGTGGATGGGGAGAGGGCCATGCTGCTAGTTCAGCCAAATGTCCAGCAGGAGACACAGGCTTCAGTCCTAGGCCTCAGGAGCGAGGGCACCACCTTATACATCTACCAGCACAGAGACCTAAGGATCCCAGAGGCTGATGAGAAAGGCCACACTGGCACAGCCCAGAAGGCACCTGGGCTGTGTAAGCCAGCCCCTCTCCTCACTCCCAAGCCCCTGGCCAACTTGTCTTCTTTGGTTTCCAAGGTCTTCGGCTTTGTTCAGACTCTGACAGGTTGTGAGGACCAAGCACGCGTCTTCAAAGATGAGGTAAAGTGCGAGTACAGAGTGGGACATGGAGCCAGGGTCACTGTGTCCTTAAGACAGAAGGAAGCAGTTGCCCTCCCCAGCACTGCCCCAGCTTGGGAGAGACCCCTGTTGCCCCACCAGGTGGGACTAGACAGAGGGACCCACATCTCTGGGAAAAATCTGGTATGGACTATGGCCCAGCTTGGGAACCCTGTGCGTTCAGATCATCTTCAGGAAGCAAAAACCATTCTAGAGACAGGATTCCATTTACTCCTCTGCTCTCTGCCCAGTCCTTTGTTTGCCAAACTTAGCTTCATCAGTGATGGGCAAGAAATTAAAGCGTATTTTTTTTCCTCCAATCCAGTATGACTGTTAGAGCATATTTTGAATGGTATTACTATTGAATATGAACTGTTAGAGCATATATTGAATGGTATTCCAGGTATTGCTATTTACTGCAAGGATCCTAACACACACTTAAAAATCAAACCCAGGAACTTAGTAAAGAAGTAGGGCCAAGCTTGGTGGCTCACGCCTATAGTCGTAGCACTCTGAGAAGCTGAGGCAGGAAGATCACTTGAACTCAGGAGATTGAGACCAGCCTGAGTAAAAGTGAGACTCCATTTCCACAAAAAGTGAAAAATCAGCTGGGGCTTGGCGCCCGTAGCACAGTGGTTATGGCATCAGCCATATACACCAAGGCTGGCAAGTTCAAACCCAGCCCTGGCCAGCTAAATAACAGTGACAACTGCAACAACAACTAGCCAGCATTGTGGCGGGCGCCTACAGTCCCAGCTACTTGGGGGGCTGAGGCAAGAGAAGTGCTTGAGCCTAAGAGTTTGAGGTTGCTGTGATCTGTGGCATCACAGTACTCTACTGAAGGTGCCATAGTAAGACTCTGTCTCAAAAAAGGAAGAAAGAAAGAAAAGTCGCTGGGCATGGCAGTGCATGCCCATAGTCCCAGCTACTTAGGAACCTGAGGCAGCAGAATCACATAAGCCCAGGAGTTTGAGGTTGCAGTGAGCTCTGATGACACCGCTGCACTTTAGCCAGGGTGACAGAGTGAGTCTCTGTCTCCCAAGAACAAAATAAAAGTAGTGAGTTGTAGATAAAAAAGAAATACTAGGACGGTGCCTGTGGCTCAAGGAGTAGGGCGCTGGCCCCATATACTGGAGGTGGCGGGTTCAAACCCAACCCCAGCCAAAAACTCAAAAAAAAAAAAATCCCACTAACTTTCATCAACTTTGGAGACTGTCTGGGGTTGATTCCTGGTTTTGCCCACGTTATCCATTTACTGCCTCTCCACCTGTAAAATGGAGATAAAGTAAAGATAATGAGGTCTACTTTACAGGGCCATTGTAAGCACTGGAAATGATGACTGAATCTCATACCAGCATTTCTAGTATAAGTACCGTGGTGTGTCTCTCAGTGATGGGATGCGTTCTAAGAAATGTGTCAGGCAACTTTGTTGATGTGTGAATACCAGAGAGTATACTTACACTAAGCTAGAGGGTGTATGAATATTTTTTGTTCATATATAGATTTGTTGTTGTTGTTGTTGAGACATAGTCTCACTGTGTCGCCCTTGGTAGAGTGCTGTGGTGTTACTGATCAAAGCAACCTCAAACTCTTGGGCTTAAGCAATTCTTTTGCCTCAGCCTCCCAAGTAGCTGGGACTACAGGTGCCTGCCACAACAACTGGCTATTTTTAGAAACCGGGTTTCACACTGGCTCAGGCTGGTCTCAAACTTGTGAGCTCATGCAATCCACCCACCTCGGCCTCCCAGAGTGCTAGGATTACAGGCGTGAGCCACCTCACCCAGCTATATCTTTCTCCAAGTCTTCACCACACACTTAATGAGATAACAGAACCATGTGGCATCCCATTTGAGATCTTCCTGTGGGTTTACAGGTCATAAATCAACACTTTCTGAACATACTTGTCAAGCTAGTTGCAGAACCACCTGAGAGCTCGATCCTCCAGCCGGTGCTTGGCTTTGCCTTTTCCCCCTCTTATGGGTAGTCTATACCAGTTGTCCTCAGGGTAATCTGTCCCTCCTCTCTTATCTTTTTCTTTAAGAGACAGAGTTTCACTTTATCAGCTTCAGTAGAGTGCTGTGGCATCACAGCTCACAGCAACTTCCAACTCCTGGGCTTAGGCAACTCTCTTGCCTCAGCCTCCCAAGTAGCTGAGACTACAGGTGCCCGCCACAACACCCGGCTATTTTTTTATTGCAGTTTGGCCGGGGCCGGGTTTGAACCTGCCACCCTCAGTATATGGGACCAGTGCCTTACTCACTGAGCTACAGGTGCTGCCCTCTCTTACTTATCTTTATTGTGGCCTTTGTGTGTTCATTTAGTCTACAGCAAACGGTTGCTGATATCTGTTCTGTGCCTGGCCCAGTATGAGCTGGTGTAGATGAGAAGTCCCTGCTCTTAGAGTTTCCTGCTTAGTAGGGGACAGAATTGTAAATTGCTGCTTCTGGTGGCGTGTAGTGAGGGCTCTGAAAGGAGCATGTGCAGGTGTCGTGGGAGTTCAGAGTAGGAAGAGGACACAGGGACCCGTGGGCTCTGTGGGCAGTGTGGCCAGATGAACACCGGCCTCTTTTACTCCCTGAATGTCACTTTTTCTTGGGCTTCTGGTGGACTACACCTTCCTGTCATGATAGCATAAAGTCCCCTCAATTGAGTTCCTAAAGTACTGGTTATAATTTTAGCTTGGCCTGTGTTAAACATTCTGCATAGGATTCTCTAAGGATCTATCCAGATTACCCCCGTTTGGGGAAATTCCCTAATCAGGTCTCCATAGTGTTACTGAGGTTGTTGCTGGTGGTGGATTCTTGCATTTGGTTCATGTTATCCATTTTCCTGTTCATTTCCTCTATCTTCAAGGTCAGAACATGACCCTCCCTCTGCTGTATGGCTCAAAACTCCCATCACACCAGCAGGCATACAACATCTAGTATTTTCTTATATAACCCCATTGTCTCCTTATATAGCCTCTCCCTTCCAGACCACAAAGTCCTTCCTTTGAAGAACTTGGAACCTCACAGGGGTGGGGGACCTGTGGCCTAAGGGCTGCATATGGCCTTCTGAATCCTCTACTATAAACTTTTTTTTTGGAGACAAGAATCTCAAGCTGTCGCCCTGGGTAGAGTGCTGTGGCATCACAGCTCACAGCAACCTCAAACTCCTGGGCTTAAACGATTCTCTTGCCTAAGCCTCCCAAGTAGCTGGGATTACAGGCGCCTGCCACAACACCTGGCTGTTTTTTGTTATTGTTGTTGCAATTGTCATTGTTGTTTTAGCTGCCCTGGGCCAGGTTCGAACCTTCCAGCCTCGGTATATGTGCCCAGCGCCCTACTCACTGAGCTACAGGCACCACCTATAAACTTTTAACTAAATCAAAACTTGAGAGGGCAAATCCTTTTAATAAAGGCTACTGGTTCCTCGCCCCTCTGAATGATAATACATGAATTCATGGAAGAATCCATACTTACCTCTGCCTAGAACTCCTTCCCTTCACATTCTGAACTTTAAAATCTCAAAGTCACTTATAAGTGACAGCTTGACATCTTATTGGACTAGGCTTATGATTCAGTGGGCTCCTCAGGAGGGACCCCCAGAGCCTGAGCAGCACAGGTGTCTGGATCTGGGTATTTCTGCACATATACATCCACTGGAAGCAGCAGAGAGGTCTCTGCAGGTCCCAGGGACTTGTTTCCTGTGATAACAGGTGCCCCTCACAGCTCAGTATTGGGTACTTCTTCCACTGAGGAAGCACTAGGAAGATGAGGAGTGGCGGACTATGTGGGAACAGGGGGTCGTACTTACTCATCAGACCTCAGATTTTAGGCCTGGGGGGTTCCTTTTCACTTCAGCTGGTCATTTTAGGCTGAAAGGAAGCATCATGAAAATAATCTCATCAGGAGCGTCTGGCTATTAGGCCTTTCTTTTTTTTCCTTCCATTTTTTTGGGAAGGTGTTTAGCCATCAGAAGCTTCCATGGTTAGTGGATAGGGAAGCACTAGGTAACTTTTCTCAGCTGCTGGGAGACAGATGTGTGAGGTTCATTGCCCTCCCGCCCCCCCCACCATCTTTTAACCTCTAAAGTTGCCGGCCTTTCTGAGATACAGGCCTGAGGTCCCCACATGCCAGAGATCCTTTTATTCATTCTTTCAGGATTTACTGAGCACCCACTGAAATACAAATGAAGAAATATATATAGTGCAGTGGCATTCGCCAGGCTGTGTGAGCTCTGGGCAAGGCAGGAGGTGTGGGCAATTCTGAATGGTGGGAGCGGCATTGCTGACCGTGGGAAGGCCTGCCAGCAAGGGAGGGCAAAGGGAGCAGAGGTCCAAGGATGAATACACCCAGTGATTGAGGAAGGGTCTGTCATCCAGGCTGTGGTGCTGGGTGTAAGGAAGGCTTGTGTGGAACTGGGGGCAGGACCTGCTTGGAGAACATCACCCTCTGAGGCACACGAAGTGTGTCCATAGGCACCCCTCCCCACACTCACAGGCCAGCACTTACAATGTGTGTTTGGGGCAAATTCATTAGCCTTTCTGCTTCAGTCTTATCTATAAAATGGGGGCAATATTAGTGTTGCCTCATAGGGTTGCGTGAGGAATAAATGAATCAATATGTAACAAGTGGTTCAGAGCAGTGCCTGGCACATAACAGAGCACACAGAAGTGTTTCAGTTACTAGGATTCCAGAGGATTGAGCGCAGGAGGAATGACGCCTGCTCAAGAACCAGCCCCCAGCTCAGCCTGTTGCTCCAGTCTCCCTCCCAGCACCCATCATCCCACTCCCTCCTCCTCAGCTGGTTTCTTGCCTCCTTGACTCTACCCATATACCAATCTGCTAGAATTGACAACTGCCAACAGTGTCCATACTTGCTTCGCCCGTTTTTAGATGAAGTAATTTTATTTTATTTATTTTATTTTACTTTATTTTTATTGTTGAGGACTCATTGAGGGTACAGAGAACCAGGTTACAATGATTGCATTTGTTAGGTAAAGTCCCTCTTATAATTGTGTCCCTCCTCCAACAGATGTGTCACACACCGTGACCCCCCCACCCCCTCCCTCCTTCCCTCTTTTCCCTCCCCCCTTCCCTTAGCCCCCATCATGTACTAGGTCATCAATTGTCCTCATATCAGAATGGAGTACCCTGGATTCTTCCTTCTCCATTCTTGTGATGCTTTACTAAGAAGAGTGTGTTTCAACTCCATCCAGGTTAATACAAAAGATGTAAACTCTCCATCTTTTTTAATGAGTGGATAGAATTCCATGGTATACATATACTACAGTTTCTTAATCCATTCCTGGATTGGTGGGCATTTAGGTTATTTCCACATTTTGGCCACTGTAAATTGAGCTGCGATAAACAGTCTAGTGCAAATATCCTTATGATAAAATGATTTTTTTTTCTTCTGGGTAGATGCCCAGTAATGGGATTGTAGGATCACATGTGAGGTCTAGTTTGAGTTCTTTGAGGATTCTCCTTAATTTCTTCCAAAAGGGTTGTATTAGTTTGCAGTCCCACCAGCAGCGTAAAAGTGTTCCCTTCTCTCCACATCCATGCCAGCATCTGCAGTTTTGAGACTTTGTAATGAGAGTCAGTCTCACTGAGGTTAGATGATATCTCAGGGTGGTTTTGATTTGCATTTCTCTATTAATTAGGGATGATGAGCATTTTTTCATATGTTAGCCATTCGTCTATCTCCTTTAGAAAAGGATCTATTCATCTCGCTTGCCCATTGATATAAGGGATTGTTGGCTTTTTAATGTTGATTAATTTGAGTTCTCTGTGGATCCTAGTTATCAAACTTTTGTCTGATTCATAATATCCAAATATCTTTTCCTATTCTGATGGTTGTCTATTTGCTTTGGTTGTTGTTTCTTTAGCTGTACAGAAGCTATTCAATTTAAACAAGTCCCATTTGTTTATTTTTGTTGTTGTTGCAATTGCCACTGAAGTCTTCTTCGTAAAGTCTTTCCCCAGTCCAGTATCTTCAAGTATTTTCCCCACAGTTTCTTCTAGGATTTTTATTGTTTCATGCCTTAGATTTAGATCTCTTATCCATCTTGAATCAATCTTAGTGAGTGGAGTGGATGAAGTAACTTTAAATAAATTACAGACATCATGACATTTCACCCCTGCAAACATGAGCTTGCATCTCTAAACACTAAGGCCTGTCTCGTGTAACCACAATAGTGTTATCCACCTAACACGTTGACAGTAACTCCTTTCTATTATCCAAACCCAGACTATACTCATATTTACTCAGTGTCTCAACATGGTTTTTTACAGTTTTTAAGCCAGAATCTAAATGAGGCCCACATAATTGGTTTTGGTTTTCAGTTCTCTTAAATATCTTCCATTCTAGACCAGGAGTAGTGGCTCACGCCTATAATCCTAGCACTCTGGGAGGCCCAGGTGGGTAGATTGCTTGAGCTCATAAGTTTAAGACCCGCCTGACCAAGAATAAGACCCCATCTCTACTAAAAACAGAAAAATTGAAGCAAGGGGATCCTTTGAACCCAAGAGCTGGAGGCTACTATGAGCTATGATGACTCTGTGTCACTCTACTCAGGGTGACAGCTTGAGATTCTGTCTCAAAAAACAAATAAACAAACAAAAATATCTTCTATTCCAGAATAACCCCTGTCCTTTTTTTTTCTTTATTCTTTTTTTAATGATATTTTTTAAAAATCTTACAGAATATGCCCTTCTGGATTTGTCTCATTGCTTTTCTGTGGTGTCACTTACCTTGCTCCTCTATCCCCTGTGTTCCCTATAACCTGAAAGTTAGATCCAAAGGCTTGGTTAGATTCAGAGTCCCCTCTCTCTCTTCTCCTGATTTCAGCAAGACTTGCTCATAGATGATTCTGTGTACCCTCTTTTTTTTTTTTTTTTTTTTGGTCTGTGTACCTTCCTGCTGCATCACACAACACACAGTGTCTGGGTGTCTTGCTGTTGGCAACACTAAGATTGACCATGGGGTACATGGGAACAGCAGTGGGTTTCTTTTTTTTTTTTCTTTTCTGAGACAGAGCCTCAAGCTGTCCCCCTAGATAGAGTACTGTGGCATCACAGCTCACAGCAAGCTCCAACTCCTGGGTTCAAGAGATTCTCCGGCCTCAGCCTCCCAAGAAGCTGGGACCACAGGCACCTGTCATAACACCCGGCTATCTTTTGGTTGCAGCCGTCATTGTTGTTTGGCGGGCCCAGGCTGGATTCGAACCCGCCAGCTCAGGTGTATGTGGCTGAAGCTTTAGCCGCTTGAGCCACAAGCGCCAAGCCAAGCAGCGGGTTTCTTGAAGCCACTGTCCATGGATACACAAGAGACATTTTGCAAATACAAATGCTGAAACTCAAGCCAATCAGCAGAAAAAGAGAAAGAGAGTACATGTTTGAGAGCTTGGGGAAACCAGGGGCTGTCTTTCTTTCCTTCTCTGTCCCCATTGCTGTCTTCCTTTTTTCCTTTCTCCCTTCTTCCTTTCTCCTTGCCCTTCCTCCTTCCCCTTTCTTCCCTCCCACCATTCCTTTTACTCCCATTTTTCTCCCCTCCTCACTCCACATGATACCCCCACCTTTCCTTCACCCCTTCCCTACAACCTTCCCACCTTCTCCTCCCTCCACCTCCCTCCCCCAAACCCTCAGATGATTGACGGCGAGGCCTTCCTTTTGCTGACACAGGCGGACATCGTGAAGATCATGAGCGTCAAGCTGGGCCCAGCCTTGAAGATCTATAACGCGATTCTCATGTTCAAAAACGCTGATGACACCTTAAAGTGACTGGCCCAGGGCTGGGCCCTCCTCCTTGCTGGGCCTCCCGCTCCAGCTGATGATTCCTTCCTAACTTGAGTTCCTCATGTCCCCACCACGCCCCCACCCTCTGTATCTGACCAGGGTTGGCCCTTCCTGGAAGGTGCATGGGAGCAGAGGAGCCCAGGGAAGGTGGAATCCCAGCCCCAGTCCTGGGGCTCATGTGCTGTCAGGTGCACCAGTGAGGTGTGGCTGGGCCGAGGGGTGTTACCGATGGAGGAGGTTGGAGGTGCCCTCCCTTTGGTCGCCCCACATCCCCAGCTGACTTGTTTTATCACCAAAGGGTCTTTTTCTTAATGGTTAAGAAGAAACCACTCTGGTACAGCAGGAGTTATCTGATCTGAGGCCCTTCCCCCCTTTTGGCATCTCTCCATCTTTTCTCTCCTTGGTTCCTTTCCCCCTGCCAAGAGGTGAGCCTGCCATGAACACATTTGCTCCTGAAGGCCCCTCCCTCCTCCCTTTCTGTCTGCTTGTTTTGCTGCCCTCATTCCTGATGCCTGGTTTTTGGGGCACAGCCCCCACTAGTTCCTGCCCCTTAGATGTATGAACCTAGAAACATGTTTTCATATGTTCCATTGGGAATCTCTGGCTGCCTTTCTCCTTTTTTCCTAGAAGTGGGGGGTTCTGAGCCAAGCTGCCTTCTTAAGCATGCCCCATTCTGGACTGGTTTTGGCATTTGTGTGCCATCCCAAGTCCTAGCCCCAGCAGAGTGAGCAGGCAGGCAGAGCCTGTTGGCAACTGGCTGAAGTTGAGGCTCCACGCTGTTCCCCATACACCCTTCCTGAGTTGGGTCTGGGGAAGAGGAAGCCCAGCTGGGAGACCAGCCCAAGGGTATGTCAGACAATCTCGGGTCTTTGGTGAGAGAGGCAGCTCCAGCAGGCATGGTGGCACCCAAAGCTGGGCATAGCATCCTTTCTGCAGCCATAGACCTCCACAAAGGTATTGCCCATGGGTGAGGTCCCCAGGCCTCCTCCTCCTGCCATGAGCATCTGGCACTCTGTCTAGTACCCCTAACCCCATGACATCACATGCAATCTGGCTCTTAAATATTTGCCTCTACTCTTTTTTTTTTCTTTGAGACAGAGTTTCACTATGTCACTCTCAATAGAGTGCCATGGCGTCACAGCTCCCAGCAACCTCAAACCCTTGAGCTTAAGCAATTCTCTTGCCTCAGCCTCCCAAGTAGCTGAGAGTACAGGTGCTTGCCACAACACCCAGCTATTTTTTTTTTTTTTTGGCCATTGTTGTTTAATAGGCCTGGGCTGGGTTCGAACCCACCAGCCCTGGTGTATGTGGCCAGCACTCTAACCACTGGTCTATGGGTGCCAAGCCAGATTGCCTCTACTCTTGAGGCGTTTTACAAAGACCACCGAAAGCTGGGCGTTAGGAAGGTGAACTCTTCTATCTTTGAATTCTCTTGGTCCCTTAAGCCCTCCTTGCCACTCTCCATCCGTCTTGCACTGCCAGCTGGCTCCCTACTTGGGCTCTGGGACTTTGACTTCTCTGTGTTAGTGGGGGCCTAGCCTCGACTGAGCCACTGCCAAACCTGCCTCCCAACCTGGGGGGAAGGGCCAGAGCCCCCAGCAGGAGCCAGCCCCACAGGGAGGTGAGGAGCCACTGCCAAGCTCCTGTGCCCCCAGGTGCTGACATGACTGCAGACTGTGGGGCCAGGGGGTCCTTTCCCAGACCCCTTTTCTCAATCATGTGAGATTTGTCTGTGTGTATGTGTGTGTGTGTGTGCGTGTGTCACTCTCAGAAGTGTTTGACAGGGTGTAGATGTGAAGTTGAGTGCTGGGAAAATGTCAAGGGCTATTATTAAAAAATGAAGATATACTTTTTCCTTACAAATGGGAAAACCAAAGCTCTCTTGATTTCCTACCACATCCCAGTAGGGACCTCTCTCTCTTGCGGCCCAGACAGTGTTTTGAAGACAGCCACTCAGCCCCCAGCTGAGCTGCCACAGGGCTTCAGATGGTCTTTCCCTTTCAGCCCTTAGAGGTTCAGCCTTTGTGCACAGGCTTCCTGGGAGCTCCTCAGGGTGAACACTGGGTGTACAGCGGTGGCATTGGCGCCACCTTGGCTGAGAGTACAGAGGAGCCAGTCTTAAGCCTTTCTTTCATCTTGGTTGCCTGGGAGGTGGCAAAACTCACCAGCAACTTGCCTTCAGGCTGCCCCTCTACAAAATGAGAGGCACAGTGCGTGTGGCTGGGGCTGTCGGCCGCACCGCTTCTAAGGAGGGTCTGGGACAGCCTTTGCTTGCAGATCTGCCAACCACCTGATGCCTGCCTGTGGGTAAGGCAGGACGGACTGAGGGCCTTGGAGAAAAGGGACCCAGGCCTGCAGACTTGGAGGCCCCAGCACTTTCTGCACTAATGTCAAACTCTCTGTCAAGAAACCAAATCATTAAAAAGTGGAAAGAAATCTGCGTTTTGTCCACCCCACTGCTCCTTCACCCCGACTCTGTCCCCGATGAGATCACTGCACCTTGACCTGGGAGCACAGAGAGGGCGGGGTTGGCAGCATTTCCTGCTACCCTCTGCCCTCTGCCCTGCTCTCTAGCAGCGGGTGCCACTTACATTTTGGCGCCTGGCAGCCTTGCCCAGCCCCTGCTCAGCCATGGCTTAGGGCAAGGAGGACCTTTCTGTTTAATTTCTGAAGCAGAGAGAATAATCTCAGAGTTTGAAAATGAAGCCTTTTGCACTTTTATTCGGATGCACTTTGGTGGGGTCATGTTTTTGTACTTGCCTCCTGTGTGCACACGTGTGTGTGTCTGCGTATGTGTGTGTTCTTTAAGAGGATCTTCTGGCTTACTCTTGAGGGAGAAAGCGTTACAAACAAAATGTTATGTAATTTGTCAGTGTATCAAAACAGCATAAATAAACTTGAACAACTGATGACATGAAGCCAGCCTCTTTATCTTGTTTTCATGGTAAAACATCCAGAAAACACAAAATGATTATCATCAGTAACACCATTGCTGAAGAGGCTAAAGTGTTCTCTTTGCTGATTGTTAGGGACCTTAAAGAATCATATTTTTTTGGCTCGGTGCCTGTGGCTCAAGTGGCTAAGGCGCCAGCCACATACACCTAAGGTGGCGGGTTCGAATCCAGCCCAGGCCTGCCAAACAACAATGATGGCTGCAACCAAAAAATAGCCAGGCGTTGTGGCAGGTGCCTGTGGTCCCAGCTACTTGGGAGGTGGAGGCAGGAGACTAGCTTGAGCCCAGGCGTTGGAGGTTGCTGTGAGCTGCGATGCCATGGCATTCTACCCAGGGGGATAGCTTGAGGCTCTTGTCTCAAAAAAAAAAAAGAATCGAATTTTTAAGATAAGAAAGGATAAGGATAAATGGGTATATTGGTGTACATTGAAAGTATAAACAGAGAACCCCCAGGGATCAGTGTGAAAAAGCACCTGACCCTTTACATTTTATAAATGGCAAGGGCAGGAAATTCAATGAAGCCTCCAGGTTTTACAATAACATTAGCCAGGTGTGCCTCATACCTGTAATCCCAGTACCTGGGAGGCTGAGGTTGGTAGATTCCCTGAGCTCCCAGGTTTGAGACCAGAGTGACACCATGTTTCTAAAAATAACCAGGTATTGTGGCAGGCACCTGTAGTCCCAGCTACTTGGGAGGCAGAGGCAAGAGAATGGCTTAAGCCCAGGAATCTGAGGTTGCTGTGAGCTATGACCCCACAGCACTCTACTTGGGGTGACAGCTTGAGACTCTGTCTCAAAAAAAAAAAAAGTAGCTGGGCGTCGTGGCAGTAGGCTGAGGCAAGAGAATCACTTAAGCCCAAGAGTTTGAGGTTGCTGTGAGCTGTGACGCCATGACACCCTACTAAGGGCAAAATAGACTCTGTCTCAAAAAAAAAAAAAGTTTCAGAAAACTAGAAAAAGAAGGAAACGTCATCAACTTGATAAAGGGCATCTGTAAAAATCCCACAGCTAATATACTGAATGATGAAATGCTGTGTGCTCCTTCCCAAGGATCAGGAACAAGACATCGATGCCTGCTCCCTACTCCTGCTATTCAAACTTATACTGGAAGTTCTAGCCAGAGCAATTAGATAAGAAAAAGAAATAAAAGGCATCTAAATTGGAAATAAAATAAAACTCCAGTCATAGATAATGTGACCTTATATCTAGAAAATCCCAAAGAAATCTGCTAAGAAGCTACTAGGAGGCTGAGGCAAGAGGATCACTTGAGACCAAGAGTTTGAGGTTGCTGTGAGCTATAAAGCCATGACCCTCTAGTATGGGCAACAACAGAGACTGTCATTAAAAGAAAGAAAGAAAGAAAGATGTGTGTAAAAAAAAGAGAGGATTGTTGAACAATATGTATCAGTGATTTTTTTTTTTTTTGCAGTTTTTGACTGGGGCTGAGTTTGAACCCGCCACCTCTGGCATATGGGGCTGGAACCCTACCATTTTGAGCTACAGGCACTGCCCTGTATCAGTGATTTTTAACCAGTGTGCCATGAGAGGATCTTAGATGTACTGTGAAAAATTTTAAAGATCATTAATTAAATTATTTTTGGAACAAGTTCAAAGCAAATATATTCTTTGTTGTACACTTTTTTGATCAACGTAATTTAAGCATGCCTCAGATGTTTAACTATAGGTTCAAGTGTGCCATGAGATAAAAAAAGTTCGAAAAATACTGATATATATAGTATGGCCTGTTTTTCTGGGAAGAAAATAGCTGCAGCTATGTAGATTAGAACAAAGACAAAAATCTGTAAAAACTGTCACCCTTTGGTTAACAGCAGCTCCCTCTGGAAATGAGGTTGAAGAAGGGCTGGAAGGGAAGTTTCACTTTTTATTTGACATTCTTTTGTAAGTTGGAATTCTTTGATTGTAGTTTATGCAATCAAACCAGCTCTGGGAGGGCAGGGGAGGAGGAGCTTGGTGGAGCAGCAGCCACCAGCTCTAGGGACAGGGCAGGACCTGGCCCCCGCCCTGAATTGCTCAGTGCACTTGGGTTGCCTCCCTTGTCTGGGCGGGGGCCAGACACATGCTAACTGGTGTGTGTGTTGGCGAAGGTAGACAGTGTGGCCACACAGGGGCCTCTGAGCAAATTACAGCAGCCCCTTTTTAATGGAAGTGTCCTGACAGAAGGCGCCAACCTCTTAGCCCTTTTAAGAACCCTTCTGGGGACAGGCACTCATTCTCTCCTGAGGCAGCCTCTGGCATTCTCTTATGTTCGGCCAAAGTCTTTTGCTAAAGCAACTTGGATGGAACTGGAGCCCAACCATTATCCTAAGTGAAGTGGATAATGGAATGGAAACACAAACACCGTGCATAATCTCTAATAACTGGGAGCTGATCGATGGGCACACACGGGCACAGAGAGATGTAAGGGTCATTGGAAAATCAAGGGGCAGGGGGACAAAGAAGAGGAGGGATAAAAACCTACCTATTGGTACTGTGAACACTACTGGGGTGATGGGCACATTCAAAGCCCAGATTAAGCATTATAAAAGATATCCATGTAAGGGGTGGCACCTGTAGCTCAAACGAGTAAGGCACCAGCCCCATATGCCGGAGGTGGCGGGTTCAAACCCAGCCTTGGCAAAAATTTGCCAAAAAAAAAAAAAAAAAAAAAAATATATATATATATATATATATATATACACATACACATAAGATATATATATAATCCATATAAGAAAAACATTTGTACTCCCTATATTTTGAAATAATGCATACATACAGTGATTTTTATTTATTTATTTATTTTTGTGACAGAGCCTCAAGCTGTCCCCCTGGGTAGGGTGCCATGGCATCATAGCTCACAGCAACCTCCAACTCCTGGGCTCAAGCGAGTCTCCTGCCTCAGCCTCCCAAGTAGCTAGGACCACAGGCGCCCGCCACAGTGCCCGGCCATTTTTTGGTTGCAGCCATCATTGTTCGGCGGGCCCAGGCTGGGGATTCGAACCCGCCACCTTAGGTGTATGTGGCTGGCGCCTTAGCTGCTTGAGCCACAGGCGCCGAGCCCCATACAGTGATTTTTAAAGGCAAGCGAAGCAGCAGAGTGAAAGTCAGGCTCTGAGGTACCTGCTAAGGAGGGATCACTGGGCAGAGCTTTTCTTTCTTCTTCTATTTTTTGGGGGGTGGGGGACACAGAGTCTCATTAGGTCACCCTTGGTAGCATGTAGTGGCATCACAACTCACAGCAGCCTCAAACTCTTAGGCTTAAGCAATTCTCTGTCTCAGCCTCCCAAGTAGTTGGGACAACAGGTGCCCACCACAATGCCCAGCTATTTTGTTGTTGTTGTTGTAGTTGTCATTGTTGTTTAGCTGGCCCAGGCCAGGTTTGAACCCTCCAGCCCCAGTGTATGTGGCCGGTGCCTTAACCACTGAACTACAGGCACCAAGCCAAAGGCCAGAGCTTTTCTTATCTATCCAGGAGGCCAGGTCCTGCCACTGCCCTGAGTTAGAACCCACCATGAGAAAGCTGCCTCCTGTGGTCTCCAAAGGGCAGAGTAGGGTATGGGTTTCAGCTCAGCTGCGAGTCTCCTCCCAGCCAGTGCCAGACACATGAGCTCTGGATGACAGGCTATGGCTACACACAAGAGAATGCCAGAGACTGGCTCAGGAGGGAATGAGCTGCCCATCTCTGTAACTGTCCGAGACAGGCCCAAATTAGGCCGGCCGCAGTGGCTCACACCTATAATCCTAGCACTATGGGAGACCAAGGAAGATGGACCACCTCAGCTCAGGGGTTCGAGACCAGCCGAGCAAGAGTGACACTCTATCTCTACTAAAAGTAGAAAAACTAACCTAGCATTGTGGCGGATGCTTGTAGCCCCAGCTACTCGGGAGGCTGAGGCAAGAGGATCTCTTAAGCCCAAAAGTTTGAGGTTACTGTGAGCTATGATGATGCCAGGGTACTCTACCCAGGGCAACAGAGCAAGACTATCTCAAAAAAATGGGGGATGCAAAAGGAGAGATTGGTGGCCCCCATCAAGGGAAGGGTGGAAGAGAGAATTGTGCTTGAGCACAGGGCATCAGGGAAGGTGTGTGGAAGAGTCAGCATTCCAGCTGGGCATTGAGAGGGTAAGGGTAAGGTGATTCCAGTGTCAAAAGGGCCATCAGAGTCCCTCCCGCAAGGCAGGACACACCATCATCACTAATTCACAGGAGGCTCAGGGAGCTGAAGTCACCTGCCCAAGGTCACACAACTTAAGTTATGCAGTAGTTTTTGAAAGCTCAGAGGGTCCCCAGGGCAGGGCCTGTCCGGGAGCCAGTGGGTGCCACCAGCATGGTAATTCAGGTCCAGTGGTTAATTAATAACTGGAAGGTCCTGACGCCAGCTCCCAGCTGGGAAAGCTGGAAGGTTGAACTTGAGCCGGTTTGGGAGACTGGGCGAGTGGGTGACAAGTCGCTCCTGACTGGGAAGGTTGCTCTGTGCGTCAGGATTGGGCTGCAGGTCAGAGGATCATGCAGAGAGAGCGGAGGACAGAGCCGAGCTTGAGGCTGCTCCCCAGGACCTGAGCTGGGACCCAGAGCTGCCAGGTGAGAGGCTCCGCTGTGAGCAGGACACCTGCTGGCCTGCTGGTCTACCAAATTGACTAACTGGTGACTTAGCTCACTCCGTTCCTATCTACTTCCTTCCTTCCTTTCTTCCTGCCTGTCTTCTATCTCCTCTCCCCCTTTCTTCATTTCCTTCCCTCCCAAACACCTCTCTGCTTTTGGAGCTGCCTAAATTTCTTCCTCCTTAACTGACCGACTTACAGTCTCACTCCCTTCCCATTAACTTCATTCCTTCTTAACTTTCTAACTTCTCCCTGAAATTCCAGGCCCTGGGCTCTCAAATCAGGCTGCCTGGATGCAAATGCTAATGATGTCACTTATTAACTATGTGTCTTTAATTCTATCCTGTCCCTCTTCATGCCTCAGTTTTTCCTCCTCGAGACAGGGATGATGACAAGTTCCTGACCTGGGGGGTTGGAGTAACAAAGTAAGATCAAGCTGGTACTTTGAACCGGGTTGGCAGTGGGGTGAAGACAGGCACAACAGAAAAGGGTTCATGAGATCAGGAGCTGGTCTGGCTTCCAGGGAAGGAAAATGAGAACAGATGAAAGGCTTAGCCCAGCAGACCAGGTTGGCTGGCGGAACGTTCCAAGAGAGAGCAGTGTGACACCGCCACCCCCCATCCCCTTCAGCAGGTCCAGGGAGGTGTAAAAGGTCTAGGTAGTGATGGGACAGAGGGGACAAGCCTAGGCTGCAGCAAGTTAGGAGACAGGCTTGATAGCTTATGCAGGGGCTTGGGTGACCCCCTTGGGAGTTCACCAGGACTTCTCTAAGTCTGAAGAGTTAGGAAAAAATATTGATGTCCAGCCTCTGGCCAGAAAATCAGACAGCATTGGTGTAAGAGAGAAGAAAGCCTTAGGTATTGAGAACTGTACAGGCGTGAGGTCATAGTCAAGGTGATGGGGGAGGGTAGTGACAGGCCCTGGGAAGTTCCCAGCCGGACTTTGTACTGAAGTATTAACTACAGAGCAACATCTTGAGAAATTGTACACAATAATGCAAAGATAAAAATGACCTAACCCAACAACCCACTGTTACCTTGGGTCATGACCCTCCAGCTTTTGTGTGTGTGTGTATCTGTACACACAGAAGTGTATGTGCCTACATGTCTTCTTTTTTCTTTTATAGAATTCATACTCCTAGTACACCTACCATTTTGAAACTTTTTTTTTTTTGCTTGACATTGTATCATGTATATTTTGCTGGGTTTTTGTTTTGTTTTTGAGACAGAGTCTCAAGCTGTCACCCTGGGTAAAGTGCAGTAGCATCACAGCTCACTGCAATCTCAAACTCCTGGGCTTAAGTGATTCTCTTGCCTCAGCCTCCCAAGTAGCTGGGACTACAGGTGCCTGCCACAACGCTTGGCTATCTTTTGTTGTAGTTGTCATTATTGTTTTAGCTGGCCTGGGCCGGATTCGAACCTACCAACCTCAGTGTATGTGGCTGGCGCCATAATCACTGTGCTATGGGTGCCGAACCTGTTTTTGGTTTTTTTTTTTTTTTTTTTAGACAGAATCTCAAGCTGCAGCCCTGGATAGAGTACCATGGCGTCATAGCTCACAGCAACCTCCAACTCAGGCTCAAGAAATCCTCTTGCCTCAGTTTTTCTATTTTTAGTAGAGACGGGGGTCTTACTTTTGCTTAGGCTGGCCTCAAACTTGTAAGCTCAAGCAATCCACCTGCCTCAGCCTCCCAGAGTGCTAGGATTACAGGCGTGAGCCACCGCGCCTGGCCATATTTTGCTGTTTTGATTTATGTAGGTTTACATATAGATTTCTGGTTGCATAATTTCACATTTTGTACATGTACCAAAATTTATCAAATATTGGTAGTCAAATGTGTGTGGGGCACCCACCGCATTTCAGGGCCTGTGCCAGGTGGTGGCCATTCAGTAGCAGTCCTCAAGGAACTGATGCTCTAGTCTGAAACAAAATGAGACCAAATAGTTGTATAAAAGGCATCAGAGTCTGGTCAGTGCTACAAAGTAAAATATAAAGCAGAAGAAGTATGCAGGGAATGAGCAGGACTGGTTTGCCCAGGACTGTGATGGTTTAAGCACTAAAACCTCTGAGTCCCAGGCACACTAAGATGACCTGCCACCTGTAATCAGCACAGGCCTCTTCAAGAGTGGACATTTAAGCAGAGACTTCTGAGATATTGGTGGAAACCAGCTATACAGATGCTTGGGGAAGACGGTCTAGGCAGAAGGAAAAGGAAGTGCGAGGAGTCAGAGGCCACAGGGCACTTTGTGTGTTTATAAAGGACAGCAGGAGAACACCAGAGTGGCCACGGGCAGTCAGGAAGGGCTGACGGTGGAGAGGAGACAGCAGCCAGGTTGCACAGAATCACCAGGACCGAGGTAGAGCCTTGGATTACATGTTGGGTATAAGGGGGAAGCCAGGGGAGTTTGTGAGTCACCTGATGTGATTTACATTTTGAAATACTCAGCCTGACTTTTAGCAGAGAAAGACTGTAGTGGGTAAATATAGGAGCAAGAGCTGGGTATGGTGGCCCGTGTCTGTAGTCCCAGCTACACGGGAGGCTGAAGCAGGAGGACCACTGGAGCCCAGGAGTTTGGGACCAGCATGGGCAACATAGTGGGATCCTGTCTGTAAACAATTTTTTTTTAAAAAGAAACTATAGGGCAGTGCCTGTGGCTCAAAGGAGTAGGGCACTGACCCCATATGCTGGAGGTGGTGGGTTCAAACAAAGCCCCGGCCAAAAACTGCAAAAAAAAAAAAAAAAAAAAAAAATATATATATATAAAGTAGTTAGGCTTTTCTTTT
>CAUYQV010076049.1:0-24096 GCA_963574575.1 Galagoides demidoff
CTGTGGTCCCAGCTACTTGGGAGGTGGAGGCAGGAGACTCGCTTAAGCCCAGGAGTTGGAGGTTGCTATGAGCTGTGATGCCATGGCACTCTACCCAGGGGGATAGCTTGAGGCTCCGTGTCAAAAAAACAAACAAACAAAAAAAAAAAGAAAGAGGATGCGATTTAAATCAAGTAAACAAATAGAAGAGTGTCTACTAATCCTTCATCATTGGTGTAGGTGTCCTGTCCATACAGCTGTCCCTGGTCACCAGTTTTACAGAATCACCATCATTAGGATAGAAAAAGGTTGTTATGACCTTGTAAGGTAAACTGGAATGATATTATGCAGGGCCTAGACCTCCATATTGTGAAATTCGCAATGCATCCTGTATGCCAGTTTCAACAGAACTCTCTGCCATGATGCAAATGTTCTGAATCTCTACTGTCTAATATGGTAGCCACCAGGGGTATGGGGCTCTGGAGCATTTAAAAATGTGAATAGTTCAACTGGGCAACTCAAGTTTTAATTTTATTTATATTGAATGGATTTACAGATGTGCCATACTGGATGGTGCAGACAACAGGAGCCTGTCAAATGTTTGCAGAGAGAGGGAGATGCTTGGAGAAGTGCTTTAGGATTCATTTTTCTTTTCTTTTTTCTTTACACAATCTAACATGTTTTATGTGGTGAAAGGACCTCCTTAAATTAATCAGTACTCGTGTACCTCCCCTGGATCTTTAGCTTTATGATTTCATCTAATTCGAAAAACAGGATGAATGTTAATTAATTGTATTTGCAGAACAATTAATGGAAGGAACGTGGTTAAGCAGATGAGATTAAAAACAGGAGCAGATGGTGAATTGTGGTAAGTTTTAAAATTTTCTACCACACTAACACGAACGCCTTGTGACTATTAGAAACCACACGTTTTATTCCTCGGATGGAAAGAGTCTGCCTTACTCATCCTAGGCTGATTAATGTATGCATTACTAATACCTTGTTATGAGACATATAGTGAAGGCTCAAAAATAAGCAAACTCTGGAAAGGACATGCTGGTCCCGGTACAGATGTGCGATTTAGAAATTTTAGGCCTCCAGGCTCACAGAATTGCCACTTGTCAATAATGAGAACAAGAAGAAGAAGAACTCACATGTGTCATATGCCTTCTGTGAAAACAAAGTTTTTTAAATAAATTGATCTCATATGTTTGTTTTGCCCTGGGGTCTATCTAGCACTCAAAAAATCTTTTCCTTCTAAGCATTTGTCAGAGTATTTATTTAAATCAAAATCAAAACACTTTCTATGTATCTCATCTGCAGCTTTGAAATTTAGAAGCTTCTTGGAGTTCAAGTTGTTCCTTTATTTATTTTTATGGTGGCCAAGTGAGGTTGACAGATCAAGGCTAGATTTGATGGAGTTGCAGACTTTCCCCGGGTAGGTAAAATAGTCATGCAGAAGTGTGAACACTGAAATTCTAAAATACTGAGTTGAGTGCAAGTATATCCTTAAACAGGTGGAAATTCCTCTCTGCTACTAGCACAAGGAGGTCAGCCCAAAGCGTAGGTTACCTTTGGGGTTCAAATGGCAGCCATAAGCCAAGGGCTGTGGATGATAACAGAGACAGGTGGTCTGGTCTATCAGTAAACAGCAGAGACTACCTACTATCCATCAGGTCCCCTTCAGAGTGAGTTGTCCTTGCTGTTTATCTGGGATGGATAGAGTTCCTCACTGACTATCTCCTTCTGTGAGTTAACAAGCTGCTTGGGGCTAATTAATGAATAGTCTCCATATCCTCAGGCCAAAAAACGATGAAGTCATCCTGGAGATGTTTTTCTTTTTCTCACATACCACATCCAATCTGTTAAATCCTGTTTGTTCTATCTTCAAAATATATCTAGAATCTGACCAGATCTTCTGGGCTCTGCTGACGACACCCTGGTCTGTGCCTTCGTCACCTCTCACCTGAGTCCCAGTGGCCTCCCAATTGTTCCTCCCCCTCCTTTGTTGTCCTACCTGTTCCTACACCGGCAGACAGATGATCCTGCTAAGACGTAAGACAGATCACATTAGTCTTAGCTCAAACTGCTTCCCTCATTTCCCATTTAATTCAGAGGAAAAGTGCAAGAATTGACACCCACAGGTCCTGAGTGCTTTGGTCCTATTCCTCTCTGCCCTTCTCCCCTCAACCAGCTGCCAACACAGCAGCTTCCTTGCTGCTGCCAGAACATGCCAGGAATCGCCCTCCCTAGGACATTTGACCTGGCGGCTCCCTCACCTTTCTGGCTAGGGTACCTTTCTAAATTCCTTTGGCTGAGCCCTAAGAATTCTACAGGAACAGATACTTCATTCCTGCATTCATGTACGGACTTTGAGCCAAAGCACTAGGAATATAAAGATTGCAGGGACATGGTCCCTCCGTGGGGAGCTCAGAACCAGCGAGAGAGATTAAACTGTAAACAAATTATGACCTACATGCAATAGAATCTTCATAGCAGCAGTTTGATGCTAATTGCAACTGCAAAGGCACAAGGAGGCATAAATTGTGAATTTAGTTTGAGGTCTGCATATTTAATAATAAAATAGCACAGAATAGTTAGGAGGGCATGGAAGTTGAGAGTGAGATGATCTCAAGTGTGGCTGCTGTGCCTTTGAGTGTGTTGGTGACCCTGCTTCACCTTCTGGGGTCCAGGACCTAATTGTAAGACATTTAAGCATGCATTTCCACCCCTGAATATGAGTTATACGTGATATGCAGGAATAAAGGCCTCCTTTTCTAAAAAAAAAAAAAAAAAAGTGAGTGAGATGGTCTTGGGTTTGAATCCCATGCTTTACCATCTTCTACTTTTCAGTGTCTAATTATTTATTTCTTTCTTTTATTGTTGGGGATTCATTGAGGGTACAAGAAACCAGGTGTCTATCCCTTTTTTTTTTTTTTTTTTTTTAAGTTTTGGGCCAGGGCCAGGCTTGAACCCACCACCTCAGTATAGGGAGCCAGCGCCCTACTCCTTTGAGCCACAGGCACTGCCCAGGTGTCTAACTCTTTATTGAAGTACAGTGTGCACACAGAACAGGGCGTGTGCTCTTTGTTCAGATTAATGAGTTTTTACTAAATGAGATACCCACGCAACCTGCACGCAAGCACTCAAGGACCAGGACATAATCAGTCTTCCCCAGGGTCCCTAGTGCTCCCTCTCGGTCCCCTCATTCCCCTGCAAGTAATCACTGTTTGATTTCTAACAGCATAGATTAGTTTTGCCTGTTTCTGTACTTTGGATAAATGGAACATCATTGTATCTTTTGTCTGCAGAGACTTACCCATATTGTCACATGCGATGGTAAACCATTGATTCTCATTGCTTATACTATTCCACTTTGTGCCTAGAACACATTTATGTGTTCTACTGTTGGTAATAATATATGGGGGCAATTTCCAGTTTGGGGCTTCTGTGAAGGTTCTAGTACACATCTTTTGGTACATATACACACATGTTCAGCTTTAATAATTATTTACTGTTTTCCAGAGCAGTTACACAAGTTTCAATTTGCTCAGCAGTGTATGAAAAAAAGAAAAGAATGAAGGGGATGGGGGGGGGAAGGATGGGAGGACCCTTAGAAAACACTGAGAGGTACAAAGAAAAAGTTGTTTCCGGCCTTTGTAAACTTGCAAGGCGTTTGATGGCGAGGCTCTAAGGATTGATGATAAGGGATTCAATGGCACAGCGGTGCAGATGGGCGGATGCTTCCTTTTAATATAACTTTGAAATGAGGATTTCTGGGTCTCAGTTATCTTATTGATATAATGAGAATAATATATAGCTCACAGGTTGTTTAAAAAAGTAAATATGAAATAGTACACATGTGACAGGTTTTATGTAAAGTCCTTAGCACAGTGCCTACTCATAACACACTCTCAATAAAATTTTACCTTGTGTTATAGCCAAACTTGTCATTGCATATCCCTATCAAATAGACCGATGCCTACTGCCCATCCCATTAGGATCCCCTCCTGGGGCAGGCAGCTGCAACATGAGATACATTTGCTACTTTATTGTTAACATTCTTTACAGTTAAACTTGTCCCAGTTAGATTATAGATGGTATAAATATCTATTAGCATTGAATGAAGGTATGAGCGTAGGCTCGCTCCACCATCTCTGTAGGTTTGGGGGAGGCCGTCCTGAGTATAGGGCCTTTCGAGCCTTCCTTATGTCAATGGAACGAATTGTCCCTGCTCAGAGACACTTGCATAATAGGGACAGAGCAGGACTGGCTTGTGCTGAGACACGGCCTGTGTGTCGACAGTGAACCTGCTCTAGGAATGACCTCAAGAAACAGTCCCATGGGAGCCTCTTCCTCAAGGACGTCTAGCCCTTTGTGAGCCCTAGTCATCCTCTGAGTGATCACCCCCACTTCCCCTTCCTCTGCTACTTCCGCAGAACAGACTGTGCCCTTGCTTCAAATCAACACCGTGAACTCTGATTTTCATCAGCATATTTGTCACTATCTGCTATGTTCTTGCTTATTTCTCTATCTGATATTTTTATTATCTGCCCTTTGTTTATTACTATCTGATGTTGTTTGTGCATTTTATTTGCTTATTATGCATCTGCGCTTCTTACATACAACTCTCCGGTAGAAGTCAAGTGCCTTGACAGCACGGATGGTGCTCTACATTACTACGTTACTTCAGAACCTAGTTGCTGTCTGAAGTGTGATCGGAGAGATTCTGCCCAGAGATGCCAGACAGGCAGTGTCTTCTTAACGTGTTAGAGCATGCCGGAATGCATGCCCAAATAAACCAAGGGCAAAGGTCCAGGAGCCCTTTGTACAAGGTCGGACCGTTAAGTTTGCAAACTCATCCTAGAAAAAGTGCTGTGTATCTCACTGCTGAATATCATTAAAGTCACCAGACAGCCAAGAGCTGTACAGTGATGGCCCTTATGGCCATTCTAGGAAAAAGAATCACAAAATTGCATTGACGCTAGCATAGCTTTTCAAAGGGAGCACCTCGAAGGTGACCAGGGTCATACTCAGCATATAGGTAGCACTTTTTCTAGGATGTGTTCACAAACATAATTGTCTCACATCATATGCCCACCTTAGAATTTCATCACAGGGAATACTAGGCCAGTTTTCTTGCAGCAAGGCTGTGCTGAGTGTTTCTTGTTGCTCTTCTGTCCTCTTTTCCAAAGCATCTCTCCTGCTTTTTAAGCACTATGCTCCTCTCCTGTACCCCTTCCCTGTGAGGCCACAGCCCCCTTGGCAAAAGTAATTATGAACTTACTACGTCTTTCATACATCTCTCCTCCACCCTAGGACACACCAAAAGAGAGAGAGGGACAGAAAGCGAGATTGAGAACTCCTTGTCAGCACACAAGGCTACTTGAAAACTTGCCATTTCTCCATTTGCTATGTTTTTCAGGCCATCTCCACTTTCTAGTGCAATGCAGTTTTCTTTATCCAATCTCTTTTTACAAGCAAGTTGCCATCACTTGCTCGGCTAAAGTACACTTAGAGTCAGGTATTCATTCAAAGACCGGGACCAAGAGAGGAGAGATGTGAGCCACGCTCAGCTAGATTCTTTTCTGTAAAGGATGACCTTGAAAAGACCTGCGGCAAGTGGCCTCCTCAGTCCTCCAAGCCCCCACCCCCACCGTGCCTGCTCACAGAATAAGCCTGCATGCCGGGGACTTGTCCCCCATCCCTGCAGAGGGCAGAGGCTCTGCCTTTACTACTACTGTAGCTGACCTGAAATAAGGGAAAGAAATATTGGGAGCTGAGACTGGGAGCAAGGAGGCATTTTGTAAGGGCAGAAACCAGTTTCCATAGAACTGAAATACTGGCCTCTTGAAGGCTACCTCCTGACACGCAGATTCACACGTGTTCACAACACTTCATTTACTCTACAAAACTCACCTAATTAATTCTTGAGTTCAATCCCCCGGGTAAAACAAATCTGCAGCTGTAAAGTTAAGGCCTGAGTAGCAGTTACTTGTGTAACCAGAAAGAGAGCCAAGAAAAAAATCTGCAAAGATGAACTTGTAATGGGCATGCAGACGCTCGTTTTGTTGATTTCTGGTTTTGCTTTTGTTTTTAAGCAGTGGCACTGCTGCATCTCTCTCCAGCCAGACCCCACAATCCTTTTTTCTCACACACTCTCCCATCGTGTCAGGCTTTGCACCAAGTTACAGATGTATTACCAGGAGGCATGGACCATCTCTCCACCAGGCAATGAAAAGCCATCTTAAAGGGGAAATGAGTCATCTTGGGAGCCAGGAGGAAGATGGGTACACCGCGACAAGGATGGGCCACAGGAAAACGATGTATTACCCACCTGTTAAGTCTGAGCACATCACCCACGCTCCCCCGCACTCCCCAGGGGACGCTGCAACGGCCCACAGTCCACTGACTACAGCTCCCCAGACCTGACTAGTGACGCCCACCTGCTAAGCAGAGTTTCAATTTAAGCAACCTCCAGCTCTCCGCAGCCCCACGCTTCTCCATCTTCTCCTTTCTTTCGGTGGAGGTAATTAACTAGTTGACGACTTCTTAGCCCTTCTGTTGATGAAGATTTCAGGTTCATATGAAAGCCTTATACTAAAATATGTAAGGATATTTTGACACTGGCATGGAAAAAATTCGAAACCGGCTAGCAAAACTTTCCTGAAGGATAAAGATAGGGAAGAGCTTAAGATTATCTTCAGGGGGAGAATTCCGCACCATGAATCCTTTTTCCCCTTTCAAGTAGCTCCTGATCATGAACGACCAGAAACCCTAGGAATAAATGATAAATCGTGTGACTAATAGATTTCTTCCCGGGAATCAGGGAGGTAATTGTGTGTGTGTGTGTGTGTATAAGGTCCATGGAAGTGAAAAAGTCGCAGGTTCCTTGAGACACCGACCCTATTCCCTCAGCCACCGGGTCCGGCTCGGGTCTCTGGGGCGCGCTCTGGTGGCTGTGCCGCAGACAGGGGTTCGACTGTGACCCCCCGCGCGCTCCCGTCCCCACCCCCGCACCCCGCACCCAGCGCCCCGCGCCAGCCCGCGCAGCGCGACTGGCCGCCGCTGCAGACCTGGCTCCAGGAGGCGCGGGGCGCGGCTGGCGGGCAGAGCCATCGAAGCAGGAGAGCTGCTGCCTGGCGTCCGCCACGCCGTCCTCCCCCCGCCCCGCTGCCTCCGCCCCTCCCCCGGCGGCCGCTGCCGGGAGCCCGGGAAGCCGCGGCGCCGGCGCTCGGAGCCCGCAGCTCGGGCACCAGGACTAGCGCCGACGCGGGGGCGGCAGCAGCGAGGAGATCTCGGTCCCGCAAGACGCGGACGGCGCCGGGCGAGCGAGCGTGCGTGCGAGCGAAGGCTGCGCCGAGCCCGGGGACCCTGCCGGCCCCAGCTTCGGCCCAGCGCGCCGCAGCCCGCAGCATCCCCGCCTGCGCCCCGCAGCACGCGCGCCACGGCCATGAACACCAGCGATGCCAAGGAGTACCTGGCCCGGAGGGAAATCCCTCAGCTCTTCGAGGTAGGGCGTGGGGCCAGCGGAGGGGCGGGAGCGCCGGACACCCATCCCCGGGGCGGGGGTGAGGCACGCGCGCCCTGTCCCACCTGCCCCACGCGGGGCAAGGGAGCGAGGGGGCTTGCGGGAGCCGGCTTGCCTGAGCGGAGTAAGCGCTCCCGCGGGTTGCGGGGTCCCAGCTGGATGGCTGATGCTGGAAGCCAGCATCTCACCGATCAAGTTTCAGTCTTCCAGCTGGGTTCTGGAAGCTGGCTGCCCCAGCTCACCCCTCGGGTGTGGACGCCCGTGGTGGGCTTCAGGCATTGGCCGGGCCTCATTCTCTGGGGACGAGAGCCGAGCAAGGGGGTGCTGTCTCCCCGCAAAGAGCAACGACCGGGAGGTCCAGAGCCCCAGCCCCTCTGCGCGTGAGGGTCGGGACCCCTGAGCAGAATGGGGCAATGTGGGCAAGAGCAGCCCAGGCCGGGGACGGCGTGGAAGAGAAGGATGAAGATGCAAAAAACAAATCGCAGCCCATCGAGTGCGCCGAGCGCTGCCTCGCGGGTGACAGGCGCCCAGGGCTGCTCTGCGCGTCGGTGAATGAACTCCCGGGCACGTTTCTGTGTCGCTCTAGTCCCTCGCGTCTCCGCGGCAGCTGTCGCCTGCGCCCTGCGACCCACCGAGAGCGAGCGGGTTGAGGAGGGAACGGCGGGGCGGGAGGGACTCCTGTTGCTGGTCTTCAGACCGCATCCCAGCGTCACCTGCACCAGTGACCAGGGCAGAGGGGGACACTCTGACAGTGTGAGAGGGGGAGGCTCTGGAGATGAACTAAAAAAAACCTTGGGTAGTTCCCAGCCTCAGTCGCTGTCTCGGATCGTTTTGTTTCCTTTCCTTCTCTCGATATTTGAATTTTTTAAACATTCCTGAATCCAAAGTGGCTTTTGCTTAGGTTAAAAAAAAAAAATTAAATGAAGCCGCTTTATGGGAGGAGCCCTGAAAGGGGAAACCCATTCACTGCAAAAGTGGGCCCGTTTCTGAAAAGTGCAGTCCAGCACTACAGGCTCAGGGCCATGGGTGGTTCTTTTTCGTGTTTGGAAGATTCGTGCTGTTAAAAGGGATTTTAAAATACAACTCAGAATAATAATTTGCCCCTATTTTCTCAAACTGACTTTAAAATGAGCCGCCCTAATTCTAGATCTTCGTTTTTAATCTCTCAGGCCATCAGAAGCCAGGAGTTCAGGAAACCACCCACTGAGCTCAAGCCCCAATCTAGCAAATGTGTGATTCTGAGGAGAAAATAATCAGGTGACGTGCCTAAGGACAGGTGCCGGGAGTCTGGAGACTTTTACTTTTTCATTTTCAAAAACTAAATATGGAGATTATGAAGAGTTGAAGGTTTTTCTCACAAAAATTACTGAGATCAATTTCATTTCTACACTTCTAAAAGAGTAACTTAAAACATCTAGAAGAGGGCCAGCTTATTGCAAATACTACTAAATACTGTGTCTTTTTCTTTATAAATATGGGGACTGTTTTTCTTCCTGGGTAGAAGGTAAGCATGGAGCTTACCTTAATAGTTTGTTCATGAAAATCCACCCTGTGTATGCAAATAAGTGGTGACAGGTGTTTTTGTTTGGGTTTTATGCTTTTTATTGTCTTTCCTGCATTTGAAAGGGAAATTTTAAAATACTGCACACCCAGAGAAGGAAATCAGCTAGCTTAAGTAGAACACAGGAATACAGTGTCCTTAGATTCGATCCCGAATGACTGGAAGCTGGAAGAAGACCGCTGGTGACCTTCAAAGGCTTTGTCTTCCAGTAAAATGAATCTGTGCTGTGCCCAGTCCAGGAGGGCAGCAACCTGGCGGTTCTCCACATGATGGGATAGACTGTCAGACCAAACACTTCAGGTTTCTGACACGGACTTTCTCCCTCAAAATCACAATATTCTAGGTAGACGAAGTTTAGCAATTAGGTATCTATCAAACTCCAAAACGTGGGCCCCAGCTGTGGTCATGAGACACATTATAGACCAGTTGATTGATTATTGACTCTACGTATCGTCAAACAAGTAGGTACATCTAAATCACCTTTTCAGATTTCTTCCTGACTGGAGACATCCCGTAGGCTAAATGGAATATGAGATGTATCTGGTAGGTTTATGTGTGACATGTGTTTCTGTTTTTAGATTAATTTTTTTAGTCCACTTTCTCCTGACTTTGTCATGAGTTTTTAATTCTAGCTAAATTTATGGTGTATACATTGATCTTGTACTTTACAGTAAGAGACTTGGCAATTAATTTGGGTACTGTAGAACCTCACGTTGCATTATTCACATTCTCAAAGGATTAACTTGGAGATGAGTAAGGTCTACTGGTTGTCTTCAATCCCTGCTAGTGGCTGGCTGGTGGAAGAAAGGATTTAAATTATCCATGAAGGAGTAGAATTCATTGTCCTGTTTTTAAAATCAGTGCCCTTTGGGGAATCCGTTTTGATTAGGGCGGCTGGATGTGTGCGTAAACGAGGTCGGACAGTTAAGTTCACAAACTCATCCTAGAAAAGGGGCTCCGTACCTCAGTGCTGATATCACTGCCGGCACCTTCGGAGTGCTCCCCTTGGAAAGCTGTGCACCCACACCAGTGCCTAATCCACCCTTCAAATCACTCCTTCTAGGATAAGGTTCATAAACTTTTTATTTTTTTTGAGACAGAGCCTCAAACTGTCCCCCTGGGTAGAGTGCCGTGGCATAGCTCACAGCAACCTCCAACTCCTGGACTCAAGCGAGTCTCCTGCCTCCGCCTCCCAAGTATCTGGGACCACAGGTGCCCACCACAACACGCGGCTATTTTTTGGTTGCAGCCGTTATTGTTGTTTGGCTGCCCGGGCTGGGGATTCGAACCCACCACCTTAGGTGTAGGTGGCTGGCACCTTAGCCACTTGAGCCACAGGTGCCGAACTGAGGTTCACAAACTTAATTGTCAGACCTGGGCAGCTCTGATGGCCATTCCAGAGAAAGAGTTCCAAAATTCCTTTGTGCATTGTTTCCCCAGGGGAGGACCTGACGGGGACTGTGGTGATTGACTCAGCAGTGAGGACTGTAGCACCTTATGAGTTCTCTTTGTCCAACATCTTGTTTCCTAGTCGGAAAAGACTCTGAGTGTGTTCATCCATTTTCAGAAATACTAATGATAAACAAAGCAGAAGAGCTCATCTTGAGTAATTCATATTGTAGTTGGGTTACACATGGGGCACGGTGAATCTGGTATTTTCTTTTTCCCATGTATCATATTTTTTAAAGATGCCCGGAAAGGAATATACAGGCTTTGGAATCAGAAACACTGAGTTGGGATCACACTGAGCTGGGGTCCTGGTGTTAGGGGTTTCTAGCTGAGGAATCTTGAGTTAAGTCACCAACATCTCTGAGCCATGATTTTCTAATCAGTAAAATGGAGTAATGGTGCCACACGGGGCTGAGAGCGCGTTTGGTAGGCTAATGCTGGCATGACACGGAGGTCTTCAGGCATGGATAAAGCTAACAACAGCTCCATGTATAGGAGGAATGTGAAGGCCAGACTGAAACGTGCATGGACATAGCACAGGTGTTGACACTCAAACTGGACGGGATGCCCAGTTAGGCTCTCTCTGCACTGGTTCTTGCCTGATGGATTTCAGGAAACAAAGGTACCCGATAAGAATAGCCTGCAGTTCTTGGCAAATTACAAAAGATATTTGAAAAGAAAATATTTATATTGTATTGAGTATATTCATACTGTATTCAGCCTTTCAGAGGGTGTTGTATATATTAATGATGTATATTGGTGATAATAACCCTTTATGCTTTTTTCCTGAAATATCATAAAGGAAAATATTTTGCACAACAGTTTAGTTCCCAGGAGTCAGCATTTCCAAACCTGTAGCATTTTTGGAAACTAGTACATGTGACACATTGGACACTATGAACAGAAAAAGAATAGCAGAATCATGCTTCCCCTGCCCCCTGGAACCTCCGTGGATATTGTAGTGACTTACTATGTATCAAATAATAATTTTTTACTTTCAGACTTAATTTTTTTTTTTGAGACAGAGTCTCACTTTGTTGCCCCTGGTCGAGTGCCGTATTGTCATAGCTCACAGCAACTTCAGACTCTTGAGCTCAAGCGATTCTCTTGCCTCAGCCTCCTGAGTAGCTGGGACTACAGGCGCCTGCCACGACACCCAGCTATGTTTTGGTTGCAGTTGTCACTGCTGTTTAGCAGGCCCAGGCTGGGTTTGAACCTGCCAGCCTTGGTGTATGTGGCTGGCGCCCTACCCACTGAGCTACGGGCACTGAACCCAGACTTCAATTTTTTTGAGTCTCACTCAGACTTGGATTTTGAGAATTTTTTTTTCCTAATCAGAAAATAGTTTATTATGCACCTACCACATCCCGGGGAAAGTGTCTGTGTTATTAAAGAGTATGGGTTACAAGAGGAGACCCCAACACATAAACTGAGGGGTTTCCGTATAAATACCAAGTGTGGTGTTCCTTGCTAGTACTGTTGGAACACAGAAACACAGAAGAGGGGATCCAAGGCCAAGTTAGGGATCCGGGGGGAGCCTTCCCGATAATAACTATAATAACTAAAACCACCATTGGTTGGGTTCTTAGTACATGGCAAGCACTTCATTTGCCCCGTACAAATACTAAATTTTTTAATTCTCAAACAGCCCTGAGGGATTTATTATTGCCCTCATTTTGTAGAAGAAACTGAGGCTTAGAGATTTTAGGGATAAATAGGAGTGAAATAAATAATGACAAAGCATTTTTTCGCAGGCTGTACTTTATCACACCCTAATACGCCTCTTCCATTTCCTAATCTGGTTGTCCGTATTGTTTACAAGGTAGAGAATGCTGTGCTGGAAACTAATTGTCCAGAATTTAAGGGATTCTCTTCTTTACTCAATCAACTCATCAATTCAACTCAAATTGTTTATTAAAAGACAAAAGCAAAGGACAAAACCAGCTCAGAATACAAAGATGAGGCATAACACTATTTTAATAAAGATGGCTTAAAAATTTATTGGTGACTATTTTGTTATATTCCAGAGCCTTTTGAATGGATTGATGTGTTCTAAGCCAGAAGACCCAATAGAGTACCTGGAAGGTTGTTTACAGAAAGTAAAGGAGCTGGGTGGCTGTGACAAGGTAAAATGGGACACTTTCGTCAGCCAGGAGAAGAAGACCTTACCTCCTCTGAACGGAGGACAGCCACGAAGATCCTTTCTAAGAAATGGTAATGTGTGTGTGGAATAATAGACGGTGTTTTAGCGATAGCAATTATCTTTAAAACATACTTAGATTTTATGCAGTGATTTAACTTACTCAGTTGACAAATGCCTGGAAGAATATAAGTCCCTGAGCATGATTCATCTCTCTTTGCTACTAATTCAAATCAGCTCCATGAAAAGACAAACAAAATGATGTCTCATTGTCCAGCAATTCATGAACAGCTTAAACAACATTTTATATTACTGACTTCATCATTTTGCAAAATAAATTGTTCAAAATAAAAATTCACCATGAATTTTCCTTAAAATTGCAAATAAGATTCTTTTCCAAATAAATGAGTGGAAAATAAGTGAAATTGGTAATTGTTACATAACAATTCAACGTTTTACATTAACCGGCAAGAGATTTGGCTTATTAATATATTACCAAGTTCAGAGTTCATAGGAATACCTCTGCATAAATTCATATAAAGTTTATAGCAATAAATTCAACAAAAATATGTTAAGCAGCTACTAAATGCATTGTATTAAATTAGGCATTTGGGTGCTAGAAAAAGTAAACTTGCTTGAATTTTAGGATTTGTTTAGCTGGAGTTCATTAGGGAAGATTTATGGTATTCTGATCTCTTTGTGAGATATGTCCTTATCAAAACTGGGGGTTCAACATCAGCCAACCAGCCTTTGCGTTTCTAGAATAGGTTGAGAAACATAATCTGATGAGAAGAATGGAATCAGTTTCCATCAGGGGAAACTAAAATTAATACTTTTTAAAGAATTTCTAAAACTCTTTTCTAAAATACAGTGATCTCATGGAAAATTTCAGTATATTTTCAACCCTTCCAGGGATGGGGCCCCTGTGGCCTTCAGATTTCAAGATTTATTCTTTTTTAAGCATCAAAGGAGACAAGAAAAACTTCATCTTCCTCTGCTTCACCCCCCTTTTTAAAAAATTAATATGAATGTACACATTTTTAGGCTACATTATTGTCAATTCTAAGGTAAAGTTCAAGTTGTAGTTGAGCCCTTCACGCAGGGGCATGCTAAACACCTTCATATTGGGCACATTAGGTGAGATCCGGGGATTGCCCTCCCCCCTCCCGCCAATCACCCTCTCTCCTCCCCCTCCCTTTCTCTGCCTCTCCCCTCCCCCTTGCTAGACTATGCTGTGTTTTATCATTCATGTGGGTGTGTAGTTCATACATTGGTTTCCTATTAGTACTGAGTCCATTGGATTCTTTTCCATTCTTGAGATACTTTACTAAGAAGAATGTGTTTCACCTTCATCCAGGTAAACATAAAAGATGTAAAGTCTCCATCTTTTCTTATGGCTGAATAGTATTCCGTGGTATACATTTGCCACAGTTTGTTAATCCCTTCATGCGCTGATGGGCTTTTGGGTTGCTTCTACAACTCAGCAGTTGTGCTGCACCCCTTTTAATAAAAGGATTTGTTCTTTAAAATTTGGATTCAGTCAAAAGGCTGCACTTAAGGACTTAGAAGGCCACATTTTGCCTTGAGGCTGCAGGTTCCCCAGGCCTGCCAGACCATTCTCAAAAATGGTTCCACAAAAACTTGATGCTATACAGACAAAATCTGAAATGGAAACAATTCTACTTGTAAGAATAGCAGGAAACAAATTTTAGTTTGTTTGACCTTTTCAGACATGACCCTCTTAGATTTTATTTGAGTGCAGTAAAAGAAAGGTCATAGTGTGCTGCTAAATTTCAAGAAACACAAGCAAAAGAGGGACAGCACAAATAGCATTTCCACAGACATATCTCCAAAGAGAAGTCTTTTCCTGTTCATGCAGGAATCAATACTAGACGATTTAGATTTAAGTAGGCAAATATTTTGCTGATAAGACAGTCCCCCAACCCAAATTCCCCAGTACTGCTGATAAGCAACCAAGGTCATGGTTGTAAATGTGCCCATCACCCAGATAGAGTTCACTGTCCGTATCAGGCAGGTTTTCATTCATCCTCTCCTTCTCTTGTCTCTTCATTTGATTTCTGTTGAGTTTTGCTTTCCTCTGTGCACATGTGTGCTCATCAGTTACTTCTAATTTAAAAGTGAATATCTGAGGTATTTGTTTAGTAGGACAGGACAGGGATCTCTAGTTCCATCCAAGCTGTTGCAAAAGCCGTTAAGTCACCTGTCTTCATGACCGAGTAGTACTCCGTGACATACACATACCACATTTTATTAATCCACTCGTGAATTGATAGGCACTTGGGTTGATTTCACATCTTCACAATTGTAAATTGTGCTGCAATAAAAATGAGAGTGCAGGTGTCTTTTTGATAAGATGACTTCCTTTCCTTTGGGTCAATACCCAGTAGTGGGATTTTTGGATCAAATGGTAGGTCGACTTTTAGTTCTTTGAGGTATCTCCATACTGTTTTCCACAGAGGTCGTACTAGTTTGCAGTCTCAACAACAGCATGTGAGTATTCTTCCTGTATCCACTAGCTAGGGTCTTTGGTTTTGGGCTTTTTAATTAAAGATTTTCTAACAGGGGTGAGGACCTATCTTATGGTGGTTTTAATTTGCATTTCCCTGGTGATTAGTGACATTAAGCATTTTTTCCTATGTTTATTGGCCATTCATTAATCTCTCTTCTTTGGAAAAGCTTCTGTTCGTGTTTTTTGCCCACTTTTTGATGGGGCTGTTTGATTTTTTTCTTGATGATTTGCTTGAGTTCTTTGTAGATTCTGGTTATTAGGGCTTACTCAGATGTGTAGCTTGCTAATATTTTCTCCCATTCTGTAGGTTGTCTTTTTGCTCTGTTGAGTATTTCTTTGACTGTGGAGTATACATTAATTTAATTAAGCCCCATTTATATATTTATGTATTTGTTGCTGTGATAGCCATTGGGGTCTTTTTCACAAATTCTTTGTCTAGGCTGATATCTCGAAGAATTTTTCCAACACTTTTTCCTAGAATTCTTATGGTTTCATGCCTTAAATTTAAGTCTTTTATTCATCTTGAATTAATTTTTGTGAATGTTGAGAGATATGGGATCTGTTTCATCTGTCTACATGTGGCAATCCAATTTTCCCAGCACCATTTATTGATAGGGCTTCTTTTCCCCTGTTTATATTGTTGTCTACTTGCTCAAAGATCATTTGGCTGTATGCGAATGGTTTTATATATGAGTTTTCTGTTCTGTCCCCTTGGTCTGTGTCTCTGTTCATGTGCCAATACCATACCATTTGGGTTCCTATATAGCCTTGTAAGATAGTTTGAAGTCTGGTAATGTGATGCTTGCAGGTATTTTCTTTTTGCTTGAAATTGCTTTGACTATTTGGACTCTTTTCTGGTTTCAAACAAAGAGTAGAACTCCTTCTTCCAGATCTGGGGAACAAGATGCTGGTATTTGATGAGGGTTGCATTGACTGTGTAAATCATTTTCACTTTGGACATTTTAACAATGTTAACTCTACTGATCCATTTCTTTGTGGCATCTGTAATTTCTTTCCCCAGTCTTTTGAAGTTCTCTTTATAAAGATATTTCAACTAGTGTATTCCTAGGAATTTTATTTTCTTTGTAGCTATTCTGAATGGTATTGAGTTTTTGATTTAAAACTCGGCATGACTATTATTGTTGTCTAGGATTCATGTACATTTATTTTGTAACCGGAGACTTCAGTGAATTTATTTATCAATTCTAAGAGTCTTCTGGTAGAGTCTTTGAAGATTTCTAGATATATAACATCATATCATCAGCAAAAATAAAAAACTTAACTGCTTTCCCAATTTGGATGCCCTTAATTTTCTTCTCTTGCTTTAGCAAGAGGACTAGGTACTAGGACTTCTAGTACTATGGTGAATAGAAGTGGTAGTAATATGCATCCTTGCCTTGTTCCAGTTCTTAATGGAAATGCTTTTAACTTTTACCCATTCAGTGTGATGTTGACCAGGCATCTTCAAACTATGACGCACAGGCCACATGCGGCCCACCTAGGACATTTATCCGGCCCACCAGGTGTTTTTGCCACTGCTGCCTGTCCTGCTTAGCAGCCAACTCATCCTGGGGCCTATAGTCTGGCCCTCCAATGGTCTGAGGGACAGTGAACTGGCTCCCTGTTTAAAAAGTTTGAAGACCCCTGATATTGACTGTGGGTTTGTCATATGTGGCTTTTATACTTTTGAGACATGATCCTTCTATGCCCAGTTTGTTGAGGGTTTTTATCATGAAAGAGTGCTGAATTTTGTCAACTGCTTTTCCTGAAAGTATTGAGTACATTGGATTTTTTTTCCCCATTCTTGAGATTCTTTACTAAGAAGAATGTGTTTCACCCTCATCTGGGTAAACATAAAAATTGTAAAGTCTCCAACTTTTCTTATGGCTGAATAGTATTCCATGGTATACATACATATGCCACAGTTTGTTAATCCCTTCAGGAGCTGATGGGCATTTGGGTTGCTTCTATGACTTAGCAATTGAGATGATCATATAATCTTTGTTTTTACTTCTGTTTATGTGTTGAATCAAATTTATCAATTTATATATGTTGAACCATCCTTGCATTCCTGGGATGAAGCACACTTGGTCATGGTAGACTATTGATAGCAAAATTCAGTTTGCTAGTATTTTATTGAGAATTTTTACATCTATATTCATAAGGAATAAAAGTACTAATCAGTACTCTTATTTTTTTGTTGTGTCCTTTCCTGGATTTGGTATCAAAATGATACTGGTTTTGTAGAATGAGTTTGGTTGGATTCCCTTTTTCTTGACATTATGGAATAATTTCTACAGTTTGGATACTAACTCTTCTTTGTAGGTCTAATAAAATTTGGCAGTGAACTCATCTGGTCTGGGGCTTTTGTTTTGTTGGAAGACTTCTTTTTATTGCTGCTTCAATCTCATTGCTCATGATTGGTCTGTTCAGGAGTCCTGTTTCTTCCCAATTGAGTCTTGGGTGGGTTTCCATTTCTTTCATTTTTTTTAGTTTATGTGCATAGAGATTTTCATGGTATTCACAGATGGTATTTTGTATTGATAAGTTATCAGTTGTAAAATCTCTTTTTTCATTTCTTTCTTTCTTTTCTTTTCTTTTTTTTTTTGATACAGAGTCTTACTCTGTCATCCTGGGTAGAGTTGCCATGCCTCATGGCCACCTCAAACTCTTGGGCTCAAGTGATCCTCTTGCCTCAGGCTCCCAAGTAACGGGACTACAGATGCCCACCACGACACCTAGCTAGTTTTTTCTATTTTCAGTAAAGATGAGGGTCTCACTCTTGCTCAGGCTGGTCTCAAACTCCTGAGCTCAAGCAATCCACCTGCTGCAGCCTTCCAGAGTGCTAGGATTACAGGTGTGAACCACTGAACCTGGCCTTCTTTTTCATTTCTGATTGAGCTTATTTGGGTCCTTTTTTTCCCCCCCAATTCCTGGTTTATGTAGCAAGAGGTCAATCAATTTTATTTCTTTTCAAAGGACCAAATTTTTGTTGTGTTATTTTCTTGTTTTTGATTTCATTTATATTGTTGTCTACTTGCTCTGACCTTAGTTATTTCTTTTCTTCTGCTCACTTTGGGCTTGGTTTGCTCTTCCTTTTCTAGTTCATCGAGATGTGTCATTAGATGGTTAATTTATGATCTATCTTTTTGATGTAGGCATTAAAGTATGTGAATTTTCCCTTAGGACTACTCTTGCTGAATCCTGTAAATTTTTGATAGTTTGTGCCCCCTGTGTCATTCTGTTTGGGGAATCTTTTGATTTCCATCTTAATTTCATCACTGATCCAATAACTGTTAAGCAGTAAGTTATTTAATCACCATGACTTTGTGTAGAACTGGGTGTTTTTCAGGAACTGATTTCTAGTTTTATTCCACTGTGATCTGAGAAGATTTCAATTTTTTTGAACTTGTTGAGCCATATCTTTGGCCTATGGTCACATGATTATATGGCCATCTTGGAGAATGTTCCATGTGCCGATGAGAAAAATGCATATTCACTAATTTTTGTGTAAAATGTTCTATAAATGTCTATTAGGCCTATTAGTTTTGGAGTCTCATTTAAGTCCAGTGTTTCATTATTCATTTTCTGCTTGGACTATGTGTCCAGTTCTGTCAGTGGGATGTTGAAGTTCCTGGCAATTATGAAGTGGCTGTTTATCTCTTGGCTTAGATCCTTAGGGTTTGATTTACAAATCTGGGTGCCCCTGTGTCCGGTGCATATTTGTATTGTTATGTCCCTTGTTGAATTTCTCCTTTTACCATTGTATGATGACAGTCTTTGTCTTTCTTTATTATTGCTGATTTAAAGTCAATTTTATCTGATAACGAGCACGACTATCTCTGCTTTCTTTTGGTTTCCATTTGCATGGGATATTTTCTTCCATCTCTTAACCTTGAGTTTGTAAGAGTCCTCGTGGGTTATATGTATTTATTACAAACAGCAGATACTTGCCTTGTATTGTTTTATCCATTCAGCCAGTCTATATCTTTTAAGCGTGGAATTCAAATCATTTACATTGACTAATAGAATTGATAGGTGGATGCTAATCGGTTCATCCTGTTTATAGGACCTTTCTGCTTTATTTTGCCTCTTCTACTATTTCAATATTTGACCTCTTGTCATTCCAATATTTTTATTTTGGTTGGTATTCATTGCTAGAGAGCTGGTGCTCCATTTGGGGGTATCCTTTTGCTTTGATTTTTCATACTTTAGCGTTCTTTCACTGATTCATTCTCATTTGGAGCAGCTGTTGCTTCTTATTTTTTGGATTTACTTTTGTTTAGATGGGGCTCCCCCACCCATAGAGATATCTTTGTAACACATGTTGGGTAAGAACCTTTGGCTTTGTTTGTGGGTGCTTTGATGGAGATGTAGGTTCTGGATAGATGCCTTGGTTATTAATATCCTTAGTATGGTGGTTTTCTCAGTTGCTAGGTACTGTAGGCTGTAGCAGTGGTGAGCTATGTGTGTAGGCAGATTCCCTGTCTCTCTTTAATTAGAGAGGATGAAGATCTTTGAAATCTTTTCTCTTTCTTCAGCCCTCTGGGCTTCCTACCAGTGTGGATTGTATTGGCACACCCAGTTTAATCTCTGAGACAGTAGGTGGTGCTTGTGGGTGAAAATTGACCTCACCCTATATGATTGAGTCAGTAAATGCTATAAAGGGCTGTGCAAATTGACCTTCCTATAGGTAGTAATTTCTGGAAGGAATGAGCTGCAGTGTTGTGTTTGGGACCAGTGTCCTTCTCTAGTCCCTCAGGAGGACTCCAGAATGCCACAAGTAGTGGGTGAGGTCCTGGAGCTTCCAGATGAGTTCCTACTCTCCACCACAGTGGAGGTGGGTGGGGGAGTGAGGCTGGCTGGGACTGGGTTGGGTGAGCTAGCCCCCAGGCTCCACAGAAGCTGGTAAGGTAGCTGTTTTGGCAGGATTAAACCTTTAACTCCAAACTTCTGGGGAAAACTGCCAGGGAGGGCTGAAGAGGCCCCACCCACCCAGAAAGTCTGCGTATGAAGGCAGAACCCTGTGGGTTTCACAGTCTGGTTGTGCAGGTCTCAAATGTCCTATCTTGCTTGTGTGTGTGACCTAGTGGCATGTGTCTCCACAAAACACCAGCATGGAACAAGCTCCCAAATTGGGTACTCTGGATCCACTAAAAGTCTTCAAGGGCAGAGGCACCATCCCCACTCTCCAGGGAAGCTTGGCTCTACACTTCCACGATGGAGGGGCAACCACTTGCCAAATTCTTGGCTCAACTGGTCTCCTGGTTGGAATAGGTGGGGAGGGGCTGCAGCTCCTGGTGTCACAAACTCCATATCAACTAGTTGAGACCATCTGCGTCATTTGGACTTGCTAGCTCTGTCATCTAGTCCTTTTGTCATTTGTCTTTGTCTTTAATTGAGTCTTTGTGCTGCTCCCACCAACTGGTATATACTTTCTACACTTTATCACTTACGCTCGTCTTTCAATCAAGATCAGGTGCTGCCTCTTTTGGATGTACTTTCTTAACACTCTAGGCCAAACGGATCCACCCATTCATTGAATTACTTTGGTGTCTACCATGGACGATATTCATTTTAGCACTTATCCTGCCTGGTGTGTATACAGCTGTCAGATATAAGCATATAAGCTGAAGAGACAGGACTACATCTCATTCTTTACCAAATCACCCTCAACACTACCATGTCTGGCATGTTGTAAATAATATAAATGATGCACACCTGTTGCCCTTATAGATATAAACTTAAATCTTCATAATTTACATTTTTAAATCAAATAGATTAAGGATAATAAATGTGTTGGGAAAGTAAAATTAAACAATGCTGAAAGATATTCTAGTTATAGCGATTGTTTGCGCCTTTATACCTGAGTTGTGACAGGACACTAGTTTTTTGTTCATTATGTCACCAGCCTATTCCACTGAGTTCCTGGGTCATAGTAAGGAAGTGTGTATCTGTATTTGATGAGTGAATGAAATTCATGATGCATAAGCATTGGCTATGTGAATAGCTATATATTGTTATGAAGTTCACAACTCCAGGGAGCACCATTTATAGAGGCCAAGACGTATACACCTATTAAACAAGACTAGGGAATGTCTGAAAGTCCTTCTGAAGCAGGAGACAAAGTCCCATTGGCCAAGTGTATCTCATTGCCTGGTTTTCTAAACAGTTTTATTGGAACACTGGCACACTTATTTGCTTATGTTTTGTCTATGACAGCTTTCATGCCACCGTGGCTGAGTTAAGTATGAAACTTTATGGCTCTGAAAGGCCAAAATATTGACCTGGTTCTTTAAGAGAAAATTTACTGGCCAATTAAGGAGTCTCCCTCCAGTTGAGATAAAAATATCGAACCCACTTAGTTTTTAAATTTCTCTTACTAGTTGGTTAAGTGTGAAGCATATTTTATAGTGCTTTTTTTCCTTTTCAAAGTTATCTTACTCTTTTGCAGTAATGCCTGAAAATTCAAACTTTTCATATCGGCGGTATGATCGGCTCCCTCCAATCCATCAATTCTCCATAGAAAGTGACACGGATCTTTCTGAGACTGCAGAGTTAATTGAGGAGTATGAGGTTTTTGATCCTACGAGACCTCGACCAAAAATCATTCTTGTCATAGGTATGAAAAAATAGAAATCAAGATTCTCATGCTAACTTTGTTTATACATTTGCATATCCAAAAGTGTCAATTGTGTATATTTGAAATACTTAGTTGGATAATGACAGGCAATAGATGAAAAAGCCCAGAGGACAATAAATGGAAATATTTTCAGAGCAATTTTCAATAAAACATAAATGTTGTATAATCTGATACCTATTGCATTTGTATAGATTCCCATTCCAATGCCATAGAAATTCTTTATAATAAATTGAAAGTAAGTAATCTCCTCCAGATTTATTGTCCTGTGATTTTATTTATTTAATCTTTACTAACATAGACAACTGAGTCCATTAGAAGTTTTCTAAGAGCTGGCCACAGTAATAGTCCCAGCTACTCAGCAGGCAGAGAAGGAAGGATCCCTCCAGCTCAGGAGTTCAAGTCCAGCCTAAGCAACATAGCCAGACCCTGGCTTTAAAAGAAAAAAATTCCTTCCTAAACATAATGTGATATTTTCCCCTTTAATTAAAAAAATAGAATTTCTATTCATTATAAACTTCAGAGGTAAAGAAAAATAATATCTTGGTAAATATTCATATAAATTAATCTTCTCTATGATAAACTAGCACCTGTAATAAAACCTAAGTTTCTCTGTTTACTAGACAAGCACCTGTAATAAAAGAGTGCTTTACCCTGCTCATATATCTGAGTATGAACCAAAATCAACAATGATAATAGTTAATTTTTTAAATTGCCACTATGAATCTTATGTTGAATATGAAAATGTCAGTCCCATGCCATTTTACAAGGCATAGGGATTGAAAACGTTTTAAATATTTTTGAAGACTGTATTTTGGCCACTCTTGCAAATGCTTTCTCCAAATCTAGAAAAGTCATGAAAAGACCTGTGAACAAGCAACATATGTAGTCATTGTCTCACTTACCAGTTAGACTCGGCTCTCGCAGAGATGACCAAAAGCAAAAATCTTGCATGAATCTGTTCAAAGCTATTCTAGCCAGTAACTATGAACAGAGCGTCAAATGTATACAGCCCCCAGGCAGAGACGGAACTTCAAAGGACAGATGATGATAGCAACGAGGGGGAAAACATGCAAAGAAACACCAAGCTATAATAAGAATTGAAGTGCATCCGACTAAAATGAGTGACATTTGTACACTTCAAAGTGAAATGAAAATGAAATTGCAAGTATATTTAGCCCTGAATTATTAAAAATAAGCTTGCCAAAAGAGAAATCAGCTTTAGAAATCAGCTTTCAAAGAGTCAGTATTCTCATGGCTTATGGTGGCCATGATGCTGCCATAAATCTCTGTTCTTGAAAATGGAATACTTTATTGTGTGCTTAAAATTTCTGAGTTCTTACCCTAAAGCCAAGGAAATACTTCATTCAATAATAGAGCTACAGATGAAGAATAATTGGGAATTATTTCACAGCTTTATGGTTTAGATGTAGACAGCCACATTTTTTCTATTTTGTTTTTCCTGTTGCTGTTTGAAAAGTATTGGTGATTTTTAACAGGATGGATAAATGGAGGCTTTATTGTCCATAGAAATGGTTTAATATCACATTACTCTGAGTAAAAAAGCACATATTTAATTTCTTTAGGCACTGTGAATTTTATGTGAAAATGATTAACATAGTCCAATAAGCTATTTGGACCTATGAAATATTTGGAGAAGACACAAATGTTCAACTCCCCCTCACTTCCTATTCCTCTTTTTACTCCGTGAAATCAACCTGCTTCCCAACGTCACAATTCTGGTTATAGACACGACATGCATCATAACATTTTATTCATTACCAGAATGAATGGGAGCCCATAGTCTAAATAATTTTAAGAGGATTAAGACAAGGAAAGAGGTGAGAGGTGTCTGAGAAAATTGGGGCACTTTTATGACTTTTGAGGAATTATAAAATAATTGTACCAGAAAGGTACAAATTTTTTTTTTTTTTTTTGAGACAGAGCCTCAAGCTATCCCCCTGGGTAGAGTGCCATGGCATCACAGCTCATAGCAACCTCCAACTCCTGGGCTCAAGCAGTCTCCTGCCTCCGCCTCCAAGTAGCTGGGACCACAGGCACCTGCCACAATGCCCGGCCATTTTTTTTTTTTTTTTCTGGTTGCAACCATCATTGTTGTTTGGCCGGCCCGGGCTGGGGATTCGAACCCGCCACCTTAGGTGTACGTGGCTGGCGCCTTAGCGGATAGAGCCACAGGCGCTGAGCCAAGGTACAAATTTTTAAAGATAAAAGTGAGATAGAAACGCTTACATGGTAGTATATCTAA